>CM019694.1:8044452-8304452 GCA_009760885.1 Achatina immaculata
AAAATATAATTTCACGTAAAACTGTTCTGGTACTGCAAACTACGCCAATAACTACAAGGAGTGAATGTGTTTAAAAAAAAACCTCAAAATGTTCTTGAAGAGTCTAGAACACAGCGTCACACCCACAATTTGAAGTAGACAAGAGCTAATAATGATGATTATGACTAAGAGAAGAAGCTAAGAACTGAGTTTAGTTCTATGACGCTAAAATAGCAAGAACATAGAGCACGAATATTTTAACGACCGAAGAAAGATTTCACCAGAAAATTGCACAGAAAATCGAAGACGTGCAGCGGTAGCCAAGACAATTTAGATCTTGTACAAGATTTTCTCATAGATTTTTATTTTATTTTATTTTATAACAATCATCGCGATGCTCTAGAAAGTTCATCATTTTTACGCGTTCTGTTCCATTTCTATTCTCCGCTTCAAATCTACCGCCACGTGAGTGCTTCTTAGTGCTGCGTCTTTTATCAATGTATTACAGGATTTTACTCTACAAGTGACAAATAAACCACAAACAAATCACCTCTACTGGTGCTGAATAACAAACAAATCACCTCTACTGGTGCTGAATAACAAACAAATCACCTCTACTGGTGCTGAATAACAAACAAATCACCTCTACTGGTGCTGAATAACAAACAAATCACCTCTACTGGTGCTGAATAACAAACAAATCACCTCTACTGGTGCTGAATAACAACCAATACACGTCTACTGGTGCTGAATAACAACCAATACATGTCTACTGGTGCTGAATAAAAAACAAACCACGTCTACTGGTGCTGAATAACAAACAAAAAACCACGTCTACTGGTGACCCAAGAACCTCACTGGCTAAAAGTGTAGCCTTCATGTAGTCGGTACCATCTTGTGTGATAAAGTCTCATATTTCTTGTCTTTTTTTTTTTTTTTTGGTAAGACACTCTCTCAGAACACGCCGAAAGTCTGAACATTTCCCCACACGTGTTCTTGAACAGAGATGTCATCTTGAAGTAATCGTACAAAACAGATGTCATCTTGAAGTAATCGTACACAGCAGATGCCATCTTGAAGTAATCTTACACAACAGATGTCATCTTGAAGTAATCACACACACAACAGACGTCATCTTGAAGTAATCACACACACAACAGATGTCATCTTGAAGTAATCATACACACAACAGATGTCATCTTGAAGTAATCACACACACAACAGAGGTCATCTTGAAGTAATCATACACAAAAGGGGTCATTTTGAAATAAACACACACAACAGAAGTCATCTTGAAGTAACCACACTCACAACAGGTCATCCTGAAGTAAGCACCCACACAGCAGAGGTCGTCTTGAAGTAACCACACACACAACAGAGAGAACTAATGAGAGTTTAAATATCAGTCTAATATTTAGTACTGGAAGAAGTACGGGGTGGCCACCTTCGAGGGTTGAGAGGGGGGGCACTTTGTATAGTAGACGCAGCGCTTACTTCATTACTGACATGACATTTCGGTGGTGCTAGTATTTTCTGTACTTTTCTCTCTTCATTTTGTGCTAGTAATCTTTTTTCTTTGTTTTGTAGATTCCTACATCCATGTTTGCTATGTACATTAGCAAAATAGTCAATTTGACATGACCTAGTTTCAGAAAGACAGTTGGTATTCAGTCTTTGTTAATCTGACAAGACCTAGTTACAGAAAGACAGTTGGTATTCAGTCTTTGTCAATCTGACATGACCTAGTTACAGAAAGACAGTTGGTATTCAGTCTTTGTTAATCTGACAGGACCTAGTTACAGAAAGACAGTTGGTCTTCAGTCTTTGTTAATCTGACAGGACCTAGTTACAGAAAGACAGTTGGTCTTCAGTCTTTGTTAATCTGACAGGACCTAGTTACAGAAAGACAGTTGGTCTTCAGTCTTTGTTAATCTGACAAGACCTAGTTACAGAAAGACAGTTGGTCTTCAGTCTTTGTTAATCTGACATGACCTAGTTACAGAAAGACAGTTGGTATTCAGTCTTTGTTAATCTGACATGACCTAGTTACGGAAAGACAGTTGGTATTCAGTCTTTGTCAATCTGACAAGACCTAGTTACAGAAAGACAGTTGGTATTCAGTCTTTGTCAATCTGACAAGACCTAGTTACAGAAAGACAGTTGGTCTTCAGTCTTCGTTAATCTGACAGGACCTAGTTACAGAAAGACAGTTGGTCTTCAGTCTTTGTTAATCTGACAAGACCTAGTTACAGAAAGACAGTTGGTCTTCAGTCTTCGTTAATCTGACAGGACCTAGTTACAGAAAGACAGTTGGTATTCAGTCTTTGTTAATCTGACAGGACCTAGTTACAGAAAGACAGTTGGTCTTCAGTCTTCGTTAATCTGACAGGACCTAGTTACAGAAAGACAGTTGGTCTTCAGTCTTTGTTAATCTGACAAGACCTAGTTACAGAAAGACAGTTGGTCTTCAGTCTTTGTTAATCTGACAAGACCTAGTTACAGAAAGACAGTTGGTCTTCAGTTTGTGAGGCTTCTTTCACTCACATATGACCATTTGGGAAATGTATCCTTGAATCTAACACCATATGCTGATAAACAAATGAAGCTAAGATCATTGCTGATGGACACTTGAAGTTAACACATTTAGCTGACATATGATTGAAGCATGCCACGTAGAAAATCACAACATGAAGATCAGTGCTAAAAATAAAAACGGAAGTCATGAACGTAGCGAAAGAAGAAATCCAAAAAAAAGGTCTTCCTAGACAACCAGCCTTTGAAACAAGTGAAGCATTTCGAATACCTAGGTAGCATAATATTCTCCTCAAGGACAATTGACGCTGAGATTGAGGACATGTGTAATAATGCCAATCAGATCATAGCACACAGGATACCCAGACTGAAAAACAAATACATCACAACTGAAACAAAAAAGAAATCTGTACACAGCACAATTTTCTTCCCAGTCTGTTGGACATGAACAGTCGAAAACAAACAGAAAAGTCATCACGACAGAAATGAGATGTTAAAGGAGAACACCAAGTGTGACAGGAAGAGACGCCATCGGGGCAAAGGTTGGAGTAACACCAGTATCACAATATATCCAGAAACGTTACAAAGGTTGGAGTAACACCAGTATCACAATATATCCAGAAACGTTACAAAGGTTGGAGTAACACCAGTATCACACTATATCCAGAAACGTTACAAAGGTTGGAGTAACACCAGTATCACACTATATCCAGAAACGTTACAAAGGTTGGAGTAACACCAGTATCACACTATATCCAGAAACGTTACAAAGGTTGGAGTAACACCAGTATCACACTATAACCAGAAACGTTACAAAGGTTGGAGTAACACCAGTATCACACTATATCCAGAAACGTTACAAAGGTTGGAGTAACACCAGTATCACACTATATCCAGAAACGTTACACGACTAACTCCAGATGGTATACCACACACACACAAAACATTCACACTAAGATTTGTAGGTAACAGAGGAAGAGGTCGTCCACGCAGGAGATGGACAGAGGAGATTACAGAGGCCTTAAATATCCCATTCTATGAAGCGAATCGTCGACCCCTATCAAGACGTTTATTTGTCTCCTCAATACTTAAAGCTCATATATGAGGAAGGGGTCAAGACAAGACAATATGGTTAAAGTTAAGACACTTTGTTGATACACATTTGAAACTAAGATAGTAGGTTGATATACACTTGAAACTAAGAACATGGGTTGATACACATTTGAAACTAAGACCATGGGTTGATACACATTTGAAACTAAGAATATGGGTTGATACACATTTGAAATTAATATCATGGGTTGATACACATTTGAAACTAAGACCATGGGTTGATACACACTTAAAACTAAGAACATGGGTTGATACACAACTGAAACTTAGAACATGGGTTGATACAAACTTAAAACTAAGAACATGGGTTGATACACAATTGAAACTAAGACCATAGGTTGATACACACTTAGAACTAAGAACATGGGTTGATATACACTTAAATTAAGACAATGGGTTGATACACACTTAAAACTAAGACCATGGGTTGATACACACTTAAAACTAAGACCATGGGTTGATACACATTTGAAACTAAGACAATTGGCGATAAACACTTGGCGCTAAAGTCATCCTATCTTTCATGTTTATCTTATCTTTCATGTTTATCCTATCTATCATGTTTATCTTCACATTTCATTTTTTCCTATCACTTTTGATGGGTCAGACTCGACGGTCTCTTCTCCCGGAGCTGAGCTGAACTGTTGGCAGCTGTGTCCTCCCAGCACGCTGGCCAGATTTTCACGTCCTCCATATTGCTTTGTCTTTGAAGTGTGTGTGTGTGTCTGGTGACTAACCTCGCCAACTGTTGGCAGCTGTGTTCTCCCAGCACGCTGGAGGAGGTTATTTCTTGATAGCATGCTTCACTGTTTCATAATGAACTGGTTATCTTGATCATAAATACTGGCCTTTTTTTTTAGAACTAAAAATTCTTTTTTTGGACATGTCCCTAATGTGTCTTCCTCTTGCCTTTCAGATAACATAAAAGTATGTATTATACAAATTTAAACACAGTACTACAGAGACTTTATTAATATTATTATTGCTATAATTACTACTATTATTATTACTATTATTAGTGGTGAGTAATGTGAATGTTAAAACTGCTTTCTTCCTCAGCTGCTGAAGCCCTGGGGGGTCACTGGGGAGCGTGGGGGGCTCTGAGCCCCTGTAGCGTCACCTGTGGGTCTGGAACTATCAGCATGGAGCGGGTCTGGATCCCCGGGCCGGGCGAACAAGCCAGCAACGAACCTTTCACATCCACTCGTGTTTTCTCGTGTATAGACGAGACTTACCCAGAATGCCCTGGTAAGTTCAGATCTCTCTCTATCTCTCTCTCTCTCTCTCTTTTAATCATCTGTCTGTCTGTCTGTCTGTCTAGCTGTCTGTCTCTGTCTGTTTGTTTGTTTGTCTGTCTGTCTGTCTGTCTCTCTCTCTCTCTCTCTCTCTCTCTCTGTAACTCTTTGGTATATTTCTTTTTGTTTTGTCAACAAAGAACAGAGGTTTGAAGGTCCTTCATATGTTTTCATCATTCATCTGAATTTTTCCTAGTTTGTAATATCGTCACATGTCTCTCGGAGTGTAATGTAATGCAATGCATTGTAACGTAACACAACACAACACAGCTCAGTATTGCCTTGTGTGGCATATTTTGCGGACAAAGAGTTTCCCCTTTCAAGGGCATCTGCCGTAACATAAGTATCACATATCTATTTCTTCAGATGTTTTGATGAATAACATTACTGACTGCGCTACCCATCCGCTCTGGTGTCTTATCAGACGTAACAGCACAACATGTAACAGCACAACATATAACAGCACAACATATAACAGCACAACATATAACAGCACAACATGTAACAGCACAACATATAACAGCACAACATATAACAGCACAACATATAACAGCACAACATATAACAGCACAACATGTAACAGCACAACTATCATGTCAGTCGCCGCCACACACACCTCGGGATATCAAGCTAGCACATAACACTAGCACGACACCTCGGGATATCAAGCTAGCACATAACACTAGCACGACACCTCGGGATATCAAGCTAGCACATAACACTAGCACGACACCGACCTCTTGACCTAGGTGACATTTAGTTGCTGATGTCATGCCTGTGACATTTTGTTGTTAATATCAGCTTGTGAAATAATAATTACATACATTGCAGAGGACGGCGTGTGGTCGGCATGGGCAGCGTGGAAGAGATGTACCAGAGCGTGCGGTGGTGGAGTCAGGGAAAGAGTTCGAGAGTGCAGAGGTCAACCTCACGGAGGTAGATTCTGCGAGGGGGACCCACTGGAGAAAGAGGAATGCCGGACGGAACCATGTCCTGGTATGTTCGTCTCTTCTCTTCACGCGTTACATTTCTTGTGCTTACACATTACATTGCATAATGTAATGTATTTGTTAGGTCTGTTTGGACACTACATTTGATGATCAACCGCATTTGTATGCTCTGTTTGCACATTACATTTCACGTTACAGTGTATTTTCTTGTTGTTCTGTTTACACATTACATTTATTACTTCTTCGTTTTTCTGTAGTTTTTTCCTGTCTGCTCATGTTTTCTTTGTATTCCTGTTGACTTGCTTCGCTGAGTACATATTCACTGTGCTTTTTTCACATGAATGTTCGAGGTGTGATTGATAAGTTCTCGGCATAAGGTACAAATACTTGAAATGCACAGTTGATATTAGGTGCTTTAGTAGATCAGGTTAATGTAAGATTAAACACAAAGTTTCAAGAAATTAACTGCAACCAATTTTTTAAACAGGCTACTGAAGTGGTAAGGGGTGGCAGAAATTGAGAAAATGGATCAAATTTCTCATCGAGCAGTGATTCGCTACCTCTGCATCAAGGGCTTATCATCGAAGGAGATCCATGAAGATATGTAGAGACTGTAGGGGAAAGTGCTCCTTCTTACAGCACAGTGAAGAAATGGGCAGCTCAGTTCAAACATGGAAGGGAGAGTCTGGAAGATAATCCCCGTCCAGGAAGACCAAGAACGGTAACCACCGATGAAACCGCCGGCAGAATCCATGACATGATAATGGAGGATCCACAACTAACTGAGCGGTACATTGCTATTTATTTACAATGATATTCAAATGACAAAGGTCTCTACTCGATGAGTCCCGAAACTTCTTGAAGCTGATCACAAACGACAGCGTCTCAACATGCCTAGAGACAATCTTGGCCATTTTTCTGCAGATCCTGAAAAGTTTCTTCAGCAATTTGTGACTATGGATGAGACTTGGGTTCATCATTTTCAACCAGAAACCAAAGAACAGTCAAAGCAGTGGATACATCATGGATCCCCACCTCCAAAGAAAGCAAAGGTAGTTCTGTCTGCAGGCAAAGCGATGGCTTCCATCTTTTGGGATTCAGAAGGTGTGCTGTTGGTAGACTATCTTCAAAAGGGCAGAACGGTCACCGAGGCCTATTACACTAATCTAAAGCAACTGCTGGTCAAACTGTAGGAAAAGCGTCGAGGGAAATTGACGAGGGGACTCATCTTTCGGTAAGACAATGCTCCAGTTCACAAGTCGGCGGTGGCAATTGCTGCCATTCATGAATGTGGCTTCCAGCTTCTTGAACATCCTCTTTATTCCCCAGATTTGGGCCCTTCGGACTATTACCTGTTTACCAAAGTCAAAAAGGAGCTCAGTGGTCGCAAATTTGCTTCAGATAATGACATCATTCATGCTGTAGACCACTTTCTACTGGCACAAGATACTGACTTTTACAAAGAAGGGATCCGTATGCTCCAGGATCGCTGGACTAAGTGCATAAACTTGCAAGGGGACTATGTTGAGAAATAACCCGAAAAAGTTTTCCACAAATAATCCGTTGTACCTTATGCCGAGAACTTATCAATCACCCCTCGTACTTGTTTTGTAACAAAATATGCTTGGTCACACCCCAGAGAATTGTCTGTTTCTTAACAAGACTGTAGGAAACAACGGAATGTGCGTACGAGAAAGAAAGGATGGTACAGATCTGAAGTACTGTTGTGATGTATTCAAGTACTGCTGTTACGTATTTACGTACTGCTGTTATGTATTCATATATTGCTGTGATGTATTCAGGTATTGCTGTGATGTATTCAGGTATTGCTGTGATGTATTCTATTATTTCTTGGTTTTTGTGAGCAAAGATGATGGTACTAAAGTGATGGTACAACTAAAAGGGTCTGTGAAGATAAGGGTCTGTGAAGATAAGGGTCTGTGAAGATAAGGTTCTGTGAAGATAAGGGTCTGTGAAGATAAGGTTCTGTGAAGATAAGGTTCTGTGAAGATAAGGGTATGTGAAGATAAGGGTCTGTGAAGATAAGGGTCTGTGAAGATAAGGTTCTGTGAAGATAAGGGTCTGTGAAGATAAGGTTCTGTGAAGATAAGGTTCTGTGAAGATAAGGGTCTGTGAAGATAAGGGTCTGTGAACAAGACCCTAGGCTGCCTCTGCATTGATTCGCATAGTAACAGGTAGCTAGGCTGAAGAGGCAGAACTTACCATGGTCTCCATGGTGGTGGAGCCTGTGCACAAGTGTGGTCTTGGGTGCACTCCTGATCTTCAAGCTTTCCACCTTAACTAAATGAAACCTGAAATGATGCTTTCAATACTTTCAGTGTATCAGCTCCAGAGAACTTGCTATCAGCAAACTGATGATTACAACTGCCTGATGGATTAGAATCAGCAAACTGGTGATTACAACTGTCTGATGGATTAGTATCAGCAAAATGATGATTACAACTGTCTGATGGATTAGTATCAGCAAAATGATGATTACAACTGCCTGATGGATTAGTATCAGCAAAATGATGATTGCAACTGTCTGGTGGATTAGAATCATCAAAATGATGATTACAACTGTCTGAATGGCTTGATATCAGCAAATTGATGGTTACAGCAGTCTGATAAGTTCGTATCAACAAAATGATGATCATAATTGTCTGATGACTTCATATCAGCAAATAAATGATTATGGTGCATTAGCCAAAGTGATACTGGGTCTTGTTTTGTTCTTCTGCTTGTGTTTTTTAACATCACTAAAAATTGTTGAAGTTATAACATTGTATAATGATTGAACATCCTCATTTTCTAGCAAGAAGTTTTGTACAATGTTCTTCTGTTCCATCATTGTTTATCTAAATTTTCACGCAAACAAAATGACATGTCTGGCTTGTGTTTATCATGGGGTCTAACATTTGGATATCAGTGCAGGAGTTTTCTAGCAGAAGAAACAACCAGTGCAATGTTCTGACATGCATTTCAAAACTGCATGAGGATGGGCTGCAATCTTGCATGACATCATGTGGAAGGTTGTCATTCAGGATGACATGATGGATGGGGTTTCCATCCAGTATGATTATAATAAAAGAGCTATCATTTAGCATAACATTAAGTGGAGGGTTGTCATCCAAAATGCTGTGAAGCAGAGGGTTGCCATCCAGAATGATGTGAAGCAGAGGGTTGTCATCCAGAATGATGTGAAGCAGAGGGTTGTCATCCAGAATGATGTGAATCATAGGGTTGTCATCTAGAATAACATGAAGTAGAGGGTTGTCATCTAGAATAACATGAAGTAGAGGGTTGTCATCTAGAATAACATGAAGTAGAGGGTGTCATATAGAATGACATGAAGTAGAGGGTTATCATCTAGAATGACATGGAGTAGAGGGTTGTCATCTAGAATGACATGAAGTAGAGGGTTATCATCTAGAATAACATGAAGCAGAGTGTTGTCATCCAGAATGATGTGAAGCAGAGGGTTGTCATCTAGAATGATGTGAAGCAGAGGGTTGTCATCTAGAATAACATGAAGTAGAGGGTTGTCATCTAGAATAACATGAAGCAGAGGGTTGTCATCTAGAATGATGTGAAGCAGAGGGTTGTCATCTAGAATGACATAAGCAGTGGGTTGTCATCTAGAATGATGTGAAGTAGAAGGTTGTCATCTAGAATGACATGAAGTAGAGGGTTGTCATCTAGAATGGCATAAGTAGTGGGTTGTCATCTAGAATGATGTGAAGTAGAGGGTTGTCATCTAGAATGATGTGAAGTAGAGGGTTGTCATCTAGAATGACATGGAGTAGAGGGTTGTCATCTAGAATGATTTGAAGTAGAGGGTTGTCATCCAGAATGATGTGAAGTAGAGGGTTGTCATCTAGAATGACATGGAGTAGAGGGTTGTCATCTAGAATAATGTGAAGTAGAGGGTTGTCATCCAGAATGATGTGAAGTAGAGGGTTGTCATCTAGAATGACATGAAGTAGAGGGTTGTCATCTAGAATGATGTGAAGTAGAGGGTTGTCATCTAGAATGACATGAAGTAGGGGGTTGTCATCTAGAATGACATAAGTAGAGGGTTGTCATCTAGAATGACATAAGTAGAGGGTTGTCATCTAGAATGACATAAGTAGAGGGTTGTCATCTAGAATGACATAAGTAAAGGGTTGTCATCTAGAATGATGTGAAGTAGAGGGTTGTCATCTAGAATGATGTGAAGTAGAGGGTTGTCATCTAGAATGATGTGAAGTAGAGGGTTGTCATCTAGAATGATGTGAAGTAGAGGGTTGTCATCTAGAATGACATGAAGTAGAGGGTTGTCATCTAGAATGACATGAAGTAAAGGGTTGTCATCAAACAGTGAATAATGATTTCTGTTTCAAAGAGACTGTACAGATATCAGGCCCAGTGAAATAAAGAGTTGGTCAGGACCCTCTTGTAAACTCCTAGGAGAGTGGTTTGATAGTAACAACCCATTCTGTCACATCAGCCTGACAGTCATTGTAAGAGTGAGCACGTTTCCACAAGGTGAAGGACACTCTTGAGAAGCCACCATCTTGGAATTGCTTCCAGATATGAGGGAAGTCACTGTAACCCACTCTCCACCCATTTTGGTGCTTGTGTCATGAAATGAAGAAGAAGACATCAGCTGCAGAGATGAAGTGTTAAGTTAAGCTCAGTCATCAATAAATAAGCACCACCTAGTGCAGTATAGTATTATTGTTGTTGTTATTATTATTATTGTTGTTGCTATTATTATTATTATTATTAATTTAACTAATGCTACAAAAAATGCTGTAATTTCATAACCAAACAAAACAAAAATAGTAATAAAATCTTGCTTGTGTCTTACTTTGACAGTTTTGCCTAGTAACTTTGACCTGACTCGGTGCAAGGACAGTGCAAACTTCACGTGCATCAGCAAAAAAATGTGCATACCTTTGTTACAAAAGTGTGATAAAACAGTGCAATGCCATGACGGCAGCGATGAGGAGGACTGTCCAGATTCCAGCTATTGGTGGCGAGGGGACGTCCGCTACGACCTCAGCTGGGGAAGAAATGGTACGTGGCCAGTCTTGCTGGCAAAATGATAGCCAATATCAGGAAAACAGGAATTTATTTTACAAAAAAGATAATGATATTTGCATTTTTAAAGTGTAAGATATTTTAATTTTAAATATGCCAAAGATAGAAATGTTAAAAAAAAAAAAAAGCTCAGATAAAATGTTCAACAGAAACCAAGATTTTATTGTTGAACTAAACCAATATTGAAAAAAACTAAGCCAGAATATCAGTGTTAACTAAATCAGAATATCAGTGTTAACTAAATCAGAATATCAGTGTTAACTAAGCCAGAATATTAGTGTTAATTAAGCCAGCATATTAGTGTTAATTAAGCCAGCATATTAGTGTTAATTAAGCCAGCATATTAGTGTTAAATAAGCCAGAATTTTAGTGTTAACTAGACCAGAATATTAGTGTTAACTAAGCCAGAATATTAGTGTTAACTAGACCAGAATATTAGTGTTAACTAGACCAGAATATTAGTGTTAACTAAGCCAGACTATTAGTGTTAACTATGCCAGAATATTAGTGTTAACTATGCCAGAATATTAGTGTTAACTAACCCAAACTATCACCATTGAAAACAAAAGTGAATGATTTGAAAGTAGTTTTGCTACTCTCATGTGCTTCTGTATATCTCTTTTGTTATATATATCTCTTTTGCTCTGTATATCTCTTTTTTCTGTTCAATGTTATAAAAGAAGAGTTCCAGCACTGACTTAGAAGTAATATTATCCTTTATATTTTACTTTATTAAATTTATCCTATTATGCCAAACATTGTCAATCAATCAAGTGCCATGCTGCATGGCGTAGGCGATCATTTCTCTCCACAATTTCTCCACATTCTCTCCACATTTCTCTCCACAATTTCTCCACATTCTCTCCACATTCTCTCCACATTTCTCTCCTGTCTTTTGAGTTGATTATGAGCTCCACCAGTGACTCTTTTCCTAGCCATACTGACATCTCATCCAGTAACTTCTCTCTCTGTCTTCCTCTGTCTCTTCTTCCCTCAGTTTTTCCAGTTGCCACAGTGTGTTCCAATTTTCCTCTTCTCAGGAAATGTCCTACAAATCTCGCTTATCTGCCTCTGATCTTTGCTGTAATTTGCCTTTTAACTCCAGCCTCTCTTAAGCCTTCTTCATTGGTTTTCTTAGCTGTCCATGGTACCTTCAACATCCTTCTTATGAACCACATTTCCATGGCCTCCATTTCTCACTGTAATCTCTTATTCACAGACCATGCTTCACATCCATAAAACAAAAGTGAATGATTTGAAAGTAGTTTTGCTACTCTCATGTGCTTCTGTATATCTCTTTTGTTCTATATATCTCTTTTGCTCTGTATATCTCTTTTTTCTGTTCAATGTTATAAAAGAAGAGTTCCAGCACTGACTTAGAAGTAATATTATCCTTTATATTTTACTTTATTAAATTTATCCTATTATGCCGAACATTGTCAATCAATCAAGTGCCATGCTGCGTGGCGTAGGCGATCATTTCTCTCCACAATTTCTCCACATTCTCTCCACATTTCTCTCCACAATTTCTCCACATTCTCTCCACATTTCTCTCCTGTCTTTTGAGTTGATTATGAGCTCCACCAGTGACTCTTTTCCTAGCCATACTGACATCTCATCCAGTAACTTCTCTCTCTGTCTTCCTCTGTCTCTTCTTCCCTCAGTTTTTCCAGTTGCCACAGTGTGTTCCAATTTTCCTCTTCTCAGGAAATGTCCTACAAATCTCGCTTGTCTGCCTCTGATCTTTGCTGTAATTTGCCTTTTAACTTAGACCTCTCTTAAGACTTCTTCATTGGTTTTCTTAGCTGTCCATGGTACCTTCAACATCCTTCTTATGAACCACATTTCCATGGCCTCCATTTCTCACTGTAATCTCTTATTCACAGACCATGCTTCACATCCATAAAACAAAATTGGCTCAATGTAACATTTAAGTTCTCGGAATCTTGTTTCCATTGATATGGATCTGTTGCACAAGATGTTTCTTATTTTCTAGAATGCTGACTTGGCCTGAGCATGTCTGCTTTTTATGTCGTTATGACATTTCCCATTAGTTGTTATAATTGTTCCTGAGTACTTAAATCTATCAACTTGTTTTAGTTCTGTGCCATCGATGGTAATGCAACATTTTGATGGTATTCTTTTCTTTGATAATACCAGCACTTCAGACTTCTTTTTGTTCAGGCTGAGACCTTTACTTTTATTTTCACGAACCACGATGTCCAGAAGAGCCTGTAGCTCCCCTTCACTTTTAATAATCAGAACTGTGTCGTCTGCATATCTTAAGTTGTTAAGGTTGTACCTGCCAGTTGATATGCCTTGCATGCTCTTTATATTTCTCATTATGTTTTCGCTATAGAAGGAGAAGAGGTCAGAAGATAGAACACATCCTTGTCTCACTCCCAATTTTATATCTTGGACTGCTTTCCATTATATCTCAACCCTCATTGCTGCTGATTGCTGCCAGTATCAAACATTGTATTTTGTTAAATTTACCCTATTTCTTTTACATTGTACTTTGTTAAATTTATCCTATTAAATTTATCCTATTATCTTTTACATTGTACCTTGTTAAATCTTCTATTTTGTTATATTATAATCTATATTTTATTTTAATCCTATTATCTTCCATATTCATTTTGTTACACTGTCTTCCACATTGTATGTCATGATGACATAAGGTTGTACGTCACAGAGGACATAAGGTTGTATGTCACAGGAGACATAAGGTTGTATGTCACAGGAGACATAAGGTTGTATATCACAGGAGACATAAGGTTGTATGTCACAAAAGACATAAGGTTGTATGTCACAAAGGACATAAGGTTGTATGTCACAGGAGACATAAGGTTGTATGTCACAGGAGACATAAGGTTGTATGTCACAGGAGACATAAGGTTGTACATCACAGGAGACATAAGGTTGTATGTCACAGGAGACAAAAGGTTGTACATCACAGGAGACATAAGGTTGTATATATCACAAGAGACATGTGGTTGTATGTCAATGTCACAGGAAACATAAGGTTGTATGTCACAGGAGACATAAGATTGCACTGAAACAGAAAAAAAAGAAGCCCCAATCTATTGTCCAGATCCCTGTTGACCCATACTTTAAAGTGCCAGAAGTTTAAAAGACTGAAAGTCTGCCCAGTGATAAGGGGAGGAAAGAGAGAGGAGATAAAAGACTGAAAGTCTGCCCAGTGATAAGGGGAGGAGAGAGAGAGGAGAAAAGACTGAAAGTCTGCCCAGTGATAGGGGGAGGAAAGAGAGAGGAGATAAAAGACTGAAAGTCTGCCCAGTGATATGGGGGGGAGAGAGAGAGAAGATAAAAGACTGAAAGTCTGCCCAGTGATATGGGGTGGAGAGAGAGAGAAGAAAAAGACTGAAAGTCTGCCCAGTGATAAGGGAGGAGAGAGAGAGAGAAGATAAAAGACTGAAAGTCTGCCAGTGATAAGGGGAGGAGAGAGAGGAGATAAAAGACTGAAAGTCTGGCCGGTGATAAGGGGAGGAGAGAGAGAGAGAAGATAAAAGACTGAAAATCTGCCCAGTGATAAGGGGAGGAGAGAGAGAAGATAAAAGATGCTTCTTCTTATATTCTTGTTTTCATCATCAAAGTTGTCTTTATAAGTGTAATAATGTATAGTTTTATTGTTCATATGTTCACATATTTTTCTTGATGTGTGTGTTTCAGGTGTGATGTCCCAGTTTTCTGATGCAGCTGTTTATGTTGGCTTGAGGTTCATCACAGTCTTGCTGTTGCTGTGTCACTAGCCACTGACAGGATTATCAGACACAACCCGTGATTTGTTTTGTTCATAAATTCCTTGCCTCATGGTTTTTATTTTTAATTTTCTTCATGGTTATGTATGAGAAAATATCACCATTACCCTCTGACCTGTAAGGTTGTAATTATGTATTGCCAAAGTCATTGTTTATTGTGTTCTATAATATTTGTTAAGTCTGTTTTCACTACTCTGTAACTATGGTGATACCAGCCTGATGTTTGTTTTTAAAAAATGTCACTATTATCTGTAATTATAAGATTAAAATTTCTTCTCCTCTTTGTCTTATTTCTGTTGTGTAACATTATGTTGTGCATGTGGTTTGATGACAGATGTGTGATCAAAAGTGTAGAATGTAGCTTGATGTATTGTCACATCAGTGTATTTCAAGATGACACTTTCTGATGACAGATGTTTGATCAAAAGCATGCAGTGTAGCTTGGCATATTGTCACATCACTGTATTTCAAGATGACCCTTGTCCGATTCCTTGCATTTTTAAATGATATTCTTGTATTAGTGGATGACTAGTACTCTAGACCATTAGATGGTCAAACCATATAGTTCTTTATCTTTCAATGAACTGTAGTTATTTCTTTGTTTTTCAATGTATTGCATTTATTTCTTTGTCTTTAAATGTACTGTAGTTATTTCTTTGTCTTTCAATGTACTGTAGTTATTTCTTTGTCTTTCAGTGTACTGTAGTTATTTCTTTGTCTTTCAATGTACTGTAGTTAATCTTTTGTCTTTCAATGTACTGTAGTTATTTCTTTGTCTTTCAATATCTCTTCTTGTCATATTCTCTGCTTTCCTCAAAGATCTCATTACACTGGTGACAATTTTTCTTTTTAGTTTAGTTTTTTTCAAGTGCCCAAGTTTGATGCAGTAACAGAATCTTGCTATGATCTCTGACAGCTACATTTTTGTCTTTATGCAGGATTTATCTGCTTTAAGACTGGAGTAATTTGAAAAGCCACTTTATTTATTTGTTGTATTTTTCTTTCTGTCTTCTCTCTTCACATTTTTCCTTCTGAGGTAAATATGATACCAAGATTTGAACTCACCCATCTGGTCTAAGAATGTGTTGTGAATCATTTAATGAAATTGGTACCTTGATATTTTTTCTGTTTTGATTTAATGATTTCGATTAATATTTAAATATTATCATTATTGTTAAAGGCATAAATGCATGGTTCTGTCATTATAAGATTATTACATTTTCTGTAAATTATAGTGTTTGCTCAGCAGTTTGATAATCAAAAGTCACTGTCATTTAATCATTATGAAAATTTTTGTCACTGATTATCTTAATGATGCCATTATTTCATATACTGATCCAGATGACTACAATTTCTGAAAGCACAAAAAGACTACGATTTTTTTGGTTACTTTAATATGGTTTCTTCGATCACATCAGAACTGCCTTTGCTATAACAGAAAAACAAACCATGTGTGTGTTGTCTGACGTGGCACAATGTAACCGACTGTTACACTAAGAATATTACATTACTCCACGGCTAATACTGACTTACGATTGCATCAGACTGTAACTGGGCTGACTGACAAACACAAGAATCAGTTACACAACATTCTCAATGATATTCTTGCAGAACTGTCAGCCCAGGATTTTAAATGATGAATAATACTTTATCAATCAACTGAAGGCAGTCCAATGCTGAACAGATAATGTTTGAATGATGCACACATGATGCTCCTGGATTCCAATGAATCATGCTGGTGAAATATATCATGTAATATCTCAAACTGAAGAGTATGACATAAGCAACAAAGATCCAGATGTCTTACATCTCAAATGCTGATAGTTGCCACAGGAATTGAAATAAATGATAAGATTTTACCACACAAGAACTTGTGCTACACTATTACTCTACACTGACACTACAAAGCTAGTTTTACAGTCACATGACTAGACACACATATCCTAGCACTACAAAATCAAGACTTAACTGTCTCCACTTACAAGACTAGACACACATGAAAGTCTGCCCAGTGATAAGGGGAGGAGAGAGAGAGAGAAGATAAAAGACTGAAAGTCTGCCCAGTGATAAGGGGAGGAGAGAGAGAAGATAAAAGACTGAAAGTCTGGCCGGTGATAAGGGGAGGAGAGAGAGAAGATAAAAGATGCTTCTTCTTATATTCTTGTTTTCATCATCAAAGTTGTCTTTATAAGTGTAATAATGTACAGTTACAGTTTTATTGTTCATATGTTCACATATTTTTCTTGATGTGTGTGTTTCAGGTGTGATGTCCCAGTTTTCTGATGCAGCTGTTTATGTTGGCTTGAGGTTCATCACAGTCTTGCTGTTGTTGTGTCACTAGCCACTGACAGGATTATCAAACACAACCCGTGATTTGTTTTGTTCATAAATTCCTTGCCTCATGGTTTTTATTTTTAATTTTCTTCATGGTTATGTATGAGAAAATATCACCATTACCCTCTGACCTGTAAGGTTGTAATTATGTATTGCCAAAGTCATTGTTTATTGTGTTCTATAATATTTGTTAAGTCTGTTTTCACTACTCTGTAACTATGGTGATACCAGCCTTATGTTTGTTTTTAAAAAATGTCACTATTATCTGTAATTATAAGATTAAAATTTCTTCTCCTCTTTGTCTTATTTCTGTTGTGTAACATTATGTTGTGCATGTGGTTTGATGACAGATGTGTGATCAAAAGTGTAGAATGTAGCTTGATGTATTGTCACATCAGTGTATTTCAAGATGACACTTCCTGATGACAGATGTTTGATCAAAAGCATGCAGTGTAGCTTGGCATATTGTCACATCACTGTATTTCAAGATGACCCTTGTCCGATTCCTTGCATTTTTAAAGGATATTCTTGTATTAGTGGATGACTAGTACTCTAGACCATTAGATGGTCAAACCATATAGTTCTTTATCTTTCAATGAACTGTAGTTATTTCTTTGTTTTTCAATGTATTGCATTTATTTCTTTGTCTTTAAATGTACTGTAGTTATTTCTTTGTCTTTCAATGTACTGTAGTTATTTCTTTGTCTTTCAGTGTACTGTAGTTATTTCTTTGTCTTTCAATGTACTGTAGTTAATCTTTTGTCTTTCAATGTACTGTAGTTATTTCTTTGTCTTTCAATATCTCTTCTTGTCATATTCTCTGCTTTCCTCAAAGATCTCATTACACTGGTGACAATTTTTCTTTTTAGTTTAGTTTTTTTCAAGTGCCCAAGTTTGATGCAGTAACAGAATCTTGCTATGATCTCTGACAGCTACATTTTTGTCTTTATGCAGGATTTATCTCCTTTAAGACGGGAGTAATTTGAAAAGCCACTTTATTTATTTGTTGTATTTTTCTTTCTGTCTTCTCTCTTCACATTTTTCCTTCTGAGGTAAATATGATACCAAGATTTGAACTCACCCATCTGGTCTAAGAATGTGTTGTGAATCATTTAATGAAATTGGTACCTTGATATTTTTTCTGTTTTGATTTAATGATTTTGATTAATATTTAAATATTATCATTATTGTTAAAGGCATAAATGCATGGTTCTGTCATTATAAGATTATTACATTTTCTGTATAATTATATTGTTTGCTCAGTAGTTTGATAATCAAAAGTCACTGTCATTTAATCATTATGAAAATTTTTGTCACTGATTATCTTAATGATGCCATTATTTCATATACTGATCCAGATGACTACAATTTCTGAAAGCACAAAAAGACTACGATTTTTTTTTTGGTTACTTTAATATGGTTTCTTCGATCACATCAGAACTGCCTTTGCTATAGCAGAAAAACAACCATGTATTGTGTTGTCTGACGTGGCACAATGTAACCGACTGTTACACTAAGAATATTACATTACTCCACGGCTAATACTGACTTACGATTGCATCAGACTGTAACTGGGCTGACTGACAAACACAAGAATCAGTTACACAACATTCTCAATGATATTCTTGCAGAACTGTCAGCCCAGGATTTTAAATGATGAATAATACTTTATCAATCAACTGAAGGCAGTCCAATGCTGAACAGATAATGTTTGAATGATGCACACATGATGCTCCTGGATTCCAATGAATCATGCTGGTGAAATATATCATGTAATATCTCAAACTGAAGAATATGACATAAGCAACAAAGATCCAGATGTCTTACATCTCAAATGCTGATAGTTGCCACAGGAATTGAAATAAATGATAAGATTTTACCACACAAGAACTTATGCTACACTATTACTCTACACTGACACTAACAAAGCTAGTTTTACAGTCACATGACTAGACACACATGTCCTACCACTACAAAATCAAGACTCAACTGTCTCCGCTTACATAACTAGACACACATGTCCTACCACTACAAAAATCAAGACTCAACTGTCTCCACTTACAAGACTAGACACACATATCCTACCACTACAAAAATCAAGACTCAACTGTCTCCACTTACAAGACTAGACACACATATCCTACCACTACAAAAACCAAGACTCAACTGTCTCCACTTACAAGACTAGACACACATGTCCTACCACTACAAAATCAAGACTCAACTGTCTCCACTTACATAACTAGACACACATGTCCTAGCACTACAAAATCAAGACTCAACTGTCTCCACTTACAAGACTAGACACACATGTCCTACCACTACAAAATCAAGACTCAACTGTCTCCACTTACATAACTAGACACACATGTCCTAGCACTACAAAATCAAGACTCAACTGTCTCCACTTACAAGACTAGACACACATGTCCTACCACTACAAAATCAAGACTCAACTGTCTCCACTTACAAGACTAGACACACATGTCCTACCACTACAAAATCAAGACTCAACTGTCTCCATTTACAAGACTAGACACACATGTCCTACCACTACAAAATCAAGACTCAACTGTCTCCACTTACAAGACTAGACACACATGTCCTACCACTACAAAATCAAGACTCAACTGTCTCCACTTACAAGACTAGACACAATTATTTCTGCTTCCTTCCATGTGTATCCCTTGTCTCTGAGCACTGTCATAGTTTCTCTTCTCCAAATAAGTCTAGGTCTTCCTCATTTTCTGTTTCATTGAGGATTCCATGTCAGTGCCTGTCTTGCTATGCTGGTGTTGGGTTTCCTTGGAATGTGGCCAATCCACCTCCACTTCCTAGACATGATGTGTAGGTTCACAGGTTCTTGTCCTGCCCTTTCCCAGATCTCCTCATTCCTGATCTTGTCCTGTTTAAAATCCTCCTCAAGCAGTAGTTCATGCAAGCAGTTGCATCACTTTGACCATCAGAAAATACTGTTACAGTTCTTTATCAGACTTTTTGCAGTATGTAAGGCCAAGATGTTGTCCATTCATGTCTTGAGAGTATTTCTCTGTCTTTCATGTCTCCATTCATCCACATCTTGAGAATATCTCTCTCAATCTCTCATGTCTACATTCATCCACATCTTGAGAATATCTCCCTCAGTTTCCTATCTTACATTTCATTTTATAATTGTGCCTGAAAGATTATTCTTTATATATCAGGGAGGTTTACTTTACTCCTAACTTTTTAGTTTATTTATTTTTTAATCTTGGCTGTCTGTCTCTGTTTTTTTTATCAAAGCATGTGATCTTTCTATGTCCATTTCATTGTTTTTATTCAAAGTCTTATATCTTGTCTTACATGAGCAGAAAATGAATTTTTGAAGGAGATAATTTATAATTATGCTGTTATAACTTTAGATACTTTTTTTATGGCAGTTTAATCATTCTTGATATAGCATGGCAACTCTTGATGACTGTGATAACTCTTGATGGGGTGTGATAATTTTTTATGGCTGTGATAATTCTTCATACAGTGTAGTAGCTTTGGATGACTGTGTGATAACATTTGGTGGCTGGTGTGATAACCCTTGGTGACTGTTTGATACCCTTGGTGAGAGTGTGACAGTTTTTGGTATCACTGAGATAACCTTCAATGATAGCATGGTAACCTTTGGTGATAATGTAATAATCTTTACAACATGAGATAAGCTTTCATGGCTGTAAGTTACCCACAGTGGCAGTGTGGCACTCTTGTGATAGTCTGGTGATAGAGTGATAATTCTTGATGACAGTGTAATCCTGGCAGTGTGATAGTTCTTGACAGTATAAGTTGTGTCTATTGTAAGTTCACCTATAAAACAGTGGGATAATCTTTGTTCAGACTGTGGGATAATCTTTGTTAAAATTGTGATGCTTTGCCTGTGAGGATGTTGTTGTTCAAAAAAAAACTTATTTACAAGACTAGACACACATGTCCTACCACTACAAAATCAAGACTCAACTGTCTCCACTTACAAGACTAGACACACATGTCCTACCACTACAAAATCAAGACTCAACTGTCTCCACTTACAAGACTAGACACACATGTCCTACCACTACAAAATCAAGACTCAACTGTCTCCATTTACAAGACTAGACACACATGTCCTACCACTACAAAATCAAGACTCAACTGTCTCCACTTACAGACTAGACACACATGTCCTACCACTACAAAATCAAGACTCAACTGTCTCCATTTACAAGACTAGACACACATGTCCTACCACTACAAAATCAAGACTCAACTGTCTCCACTTACAAGACTAGACACACATGTCCTACCACTACAAAATCAAGACTCAACTGTCTCCACTTACAAGACTAGACACACATGTCCTAGCACTACAAAATCAAGACTCAACTGTCTCCACTTACATAACTAGACACACATGTCCTACCACTACAAAATCAAGACTCAACTGTCTCCACTTACAAGACTAGACACACATGTCCTACCACTACAAAATCAAGACTCAACTGTCTCCACTTACAAGACTAGACACACATGTCCTAGCACTACAAAATCAAGACTCAACTGTCTCCACTTACAAGACTAGACACACATGTCCTACCACTACAAAATCAAGACTCAACTGTCTCCACTTACAAGACTAGACACACATGTCCTAGCACTACAAAATCAAGACTCAACTGTCTCCACTTACAAGACTAGACACACATGTCCTACCACTACAAAAACCAAGACTCAACTGTCTCCACTAACAAGACTAGACACACATGTCCTACCACTACAAAATCAAGACTCAACTGTCTCCACTTACAAAACTAGACACACATGTCCTAGCACTACAAAAACCAAGTCTAAACTGTCTAAAATGTAATCACTACCAACCAAGATTCACATGTGGCAGAACCTTCTAGAAAC
This sequence comes from Achatina immaculata, assembly GCA_009760885.1. Classification (NCBI taxonomy): domain Eukaryota; kingdom Metazoa; phylum Mollusca; class Gastropoda; order Stylommatophora; family Achatinidae; genus Lissachatina; species Lissachatina immaculata. The sequence goes on from CM019694.1 coordinate 8,066,437, forward strand.
TCTGTACTTGGACACAAATCTCATGGGGAAAAACTCTTGAACTGTAAATAACACTAGTATTTAGGGGGAGTTCAAGCTAATTTCACTCATAAGCTTTACTTGAGCTGCATCACTTTCATCATCACCATCATCATCATTGCTTTTCACTCCCTTGAGAATACAGGCCATGGATAAAGGCTCTCCAGTCATCCCTGTTCTTGGAATTATTCTCTGCTTCCTTCCATGTGTATCCCTTGTCTCTGAGCACTGTCATAGTTTCTCTTCTCCAAATAAGTCTAGGTCTTCCTCATTTTCTGTTTCATTGAGGATTCCATGTCAGTGCCTGTCTTGCTATGCTGGTGTTGGGTTTCCTCGGAATGTGGCCAATCCACCTCCACTTCCTAGACATGATGTGTAGGTTCACAGGTTCTTGTCCTGCCCTTTCCCAGACCTCCTCATTCCTGATCTTGTCCTGTTTAAAATCCTCCTCAAGCAGTAGTTCATGCAAGCAGTTGCATCACTTTGACCATCAGAAAATACTGTTACAGTTCTTTATCAGACTTTTTGCAGTATGTAAGGCCAAGATGTTGTCCATTCATGTCTTGAGAGTATTTCTCTGTCTTTCATGTCTCCATTCATCCACATCTTGAGAATATCTCTCTCAATCTCTCATGTCTACATTCATCCACATCTTGAGAATATCTCCCTCAGTTTCCTATCTTACATTTCATTTTATAATTGTGCCTGAAAGATTATTCTTTATATATCAGGGAGGTTTACTTTACTCCTAACTTTTTAGTTGTATTTATTTTTAATCTTGGCTGTCTGTCTCTGTTTTTTTTATCAAAGCATGTGATCTTTCTATGTCCATTTCATTGTTTTTATTCAAAGTCTTATATCTTGTCTTACATGAGCAGAAAATGAATTTTTGAAGGAGATAATTTATAATTATGCTGTTATAACTTTAGATACTTTTTTTATGGCAGTTTAATAATTCTTGATATAGCATGGCAACTCTTGATGACTGTGATAACTCTTGATGGGTGTGTGATAATTTTTTATGGCTGTGATAATTCTTCATACAGTGTAGTAGCTTTGGATGACTGTGTGATAACATTTGGTGGCTGTGTGATAACCCTTGGTGACTGTATGATTACCCTTGGTAAGTGTGTGACAGTTTTTGGTATCACTGAGATAACCTTCAATGACAGCATGGTAACCTTTGGTGATAATGTAATAATCTTTACAACATGAGATAAGCTTTCATGGCTGTAAGTTACCCACAGTGGCAGTGTGGCACCCTTGTGATAGCTTCTGGTGATAGAGTGATAATTCTTGATGACAGTGTAATCCTGACAGTGTGATAGTTCTTGACAGTATAAGTTGTGTCTATTGTAAGTTCACCTATAATAACAGTTGGATAATCTTTGTTCAGACTGTGGGATAATCTTTGTTAAAATTGTGATGCTTTGCCTGTGAGGATGTTGTTCAAATAAAAACTTATTTACAAAGACAAGATTCAGAACACACTGATATAAATAGAGACAAGACAAGACAAGATTCAGAACACACTGATATAAACAGAGACAAGATTCAGAACACACTGATATAAACAGAGACAAGACAAGATTCAAAACACACTGATATAAACAGAGACAAGACAAGATTCAGAACACACTGATATAAATAGAGACAAGACAAGACAAAATTCAGAACACACTGATATAAACAGAGACAAGACAAGACAAGACAAGATTCAAAACACTGCATTTATTTCTGCCTTGACACAAATGATCTAACCATCAAGTTTCTTGAAAACTGATGTTGAAAACTAGGAGCAAAATAATTGATGAAATTGTTGCCATTATCTACATGTTTTCACTGAATTGTTTACAAAGAGTGTCCTAGGCCTGATCAGAATCAAGTTCTGTAGTCTGCGTTTTATCTCGGTCTAAATGCTGACAAATTATGTTTGCTAGAAAACATAGTCTGAGGAAAATTGTGCTGCTTATCTAAGTCTATGATATCTGTGATAGGATAAGTATTTGCTTGATATTTGTGACAGGATAAGTATTTGGTTGATATTTGTGACAGGATAAGTATTTGGTTGATATTTGTGACAGGATAAGTATTTGTTTGATATTTGTGACAGGATAAGTATTTGCTTGATATTTGTGACAGGATAAGTATTTGCTTGATATTTGTGACAGGATAAGTATTTGCTTGATATCTGTGATGAGAGAAGCATTTGGTTGGCTCCAAGTATGAGCTCAGTGCAGATGCTGCTTTTGATTTAGAAAGATCCACCCATGTTTGCTTGGTTCAGTAATTTGTGCTGACTTTAAGAAAAAATTTTTCTTAACTTTTTATTAGTCTTAATATGTTGTATTCGGCAATGTTTTTTTTATTATCATTAGTTGAAGTTTAGGATTAAGATTATGCTTAATGAAAGAACAAATCAATAAACAAATTAAAATGTATAACTAGGAAAAAAGTAGGAACAGCTTTACTACTTAACGAGTACACAGTTGTGACATTTTGGTGTAAGCCTTAATCATGCAAAAACATGTAGGATGAAGAAATAGAGAGAGGAGATGAAGTATAGATTCACATGAGTGCTGTGTTTAAAAGAAAAAAAAAATTAAATTAAATGAATAGAGCACTCAGCTGTAACTTGTAAGAAGCTGTGGCTTGTTCCACGCTGTGTTCAGAAATGTTTATTGTTGAGTTCAGGGGTCTAGTGAGGTTTATGGTTAGTTCTAGAACTCAGGGTTTAGGGGGAACTTTTGGTTAGATGTAGAGTGCAGATAAGTTTTATGGTTAATTCTACAGCTCAAGGTTCTGGTGAGGTTTATGGGTAGTTCTAGGGTTCAGTGTTTTAGTGAGGTTTAATGATTTATTCTGCAGCTCAGGGTTCTGGTGAGGTTTACAGGTAGTTCTAGAGCTCAGTGTTTCATTGAGGTTTAATGATTTATTCTACAGCTCAGGGATCAGGTTAGTTTCATGGTTAATATTGGAGATCAAGTTTCCAACAAAGTTTATGGTTAGAGGTCAAGGTTGAGATGATGTTTATGATTTGTATCAGAGGTCAAGGTTTCAGTAAAGTTTAATGTTGGTGTTAGAGGTCAAGGTTTCAGTAAGGTTTAATGGTGGTGTTAGATGTCAAGGTTTCTGTGATGTTTATGGTTAGTGCTGGAGGTCAGGGTTCCTGTGAGGTTTATGGTTAGTGTCAGAAGTCAGGGTTTCTGTGAGGTTTATGGTTAGTGTTAGAAGTCAGGGTTCAGGTGAAGTTTATGTTATTTTTTTGTCAGAGCTGAGATCAGGGTTCAGATGAGGTTCACAGTAGCAGCTTAGCAGATTGTATGGCTGTATATGTTGTTATATATGTTGTGAATAACATGAGACATAGTTTGTATGTCATATGTATTGTGTCCTTGTCACATTTCATTCTTGTATTTGTCTGGGTCACATGTGGGAGTGTATTTCATCAAGACTATATGTATTATTATTTCATCAAGACTATATGTATTATTATTTCATCAAGACTATATGTACCACATCTTCAGTATTCACACTTACATAAAGTTCTGTACCACATCTTCAGTATTCACACTTACATAAAGTTCTCTACTACAGCTTCAGTACTCACACTTACATAAAGTTCTGTACCACATCTTCAGTATTCACACTTACATAAAGTTCTGTACCACATCTTCAGTATTCACACTTACATAAAGTTCTGTACCACATCTTCAGTACTCACACTTACATAAAGTTCTGTACATCTTCAGTATTCACACTTACATAAAGTTCTGTACCACATCTTCAGTATTCACACTTACATAAAGTTCTGTACCACATCTTCAGTATTCACACTTACATAAAGTTCTCTACCACAGTTTCAGTACTCACACTTACATAAAGTTCTGTACCACAACTTACAGAACTGAAGTATTTTCATTTTCTTGTAACTGTGAAGTTTTGGTTATCTCTCTGTAACTGTTTTTTAGTATTTTTCTGTGGACATTCTGGCTAAGACCTTGTAACACAGCAATATGGTCAGGTGGGGAGTTGTTATTACAGCTTTCTCATCAGACATGGACTGATTACTGTGACTCTGTGTTACACAACCTTCTGGTGCATATACTTAAGCAGAATGTCAAAATAACCCACTGAAAATGTCACACCATGTGACAAGACAAAACATATCACACCATGTGACCACAAATAGATAAAACATATCACAACATGTGACCACAACAAGACAAAATATGTCACAAGATATGACCACAATAAGACATGTCACAAAATGTGATCACAGAAACACAAAACATGTCACAACATGTGATCACAGAAAGGCAAAATATGTCACAAGATATGACAATAAGACATGTCACAACATGTGATCACAGAAAGGCAAAATGTCACAAGATATGACCACAATAAGACATGTCACAACATGTGATCACAGAAAGGCAAAATATGTCACAAGATATGACCACAATAAGACATGTCACAACATGTGATCACAGAAAGGCAAAATATGTCACAAGATATGACCACAATAAGACATGTCACAACATGTGATCACAGAAAGGCAAAATATGTCACAACAAGCAGCAACAAACTTGTATACCACAACAAAACAAAAAATTTTAGCAAGCAAACAATTCAACCTTATTTTCTTTTATTAAGTCCAAAAATTTAAAACCAAAGAAAGAAATCATAATCTGGAACTAAAGACAATTATCAAGTTGCCATACACAACTGCACATCATATTACAGGTATTATAAATTACATAACAGCATCTTATATTACATGCCATAAAAAATGTACCAGACACACCACTCCCCCCCCCCCCCTTCATTCCCCATATCTCCATTCCACTTTAGTTTGGGTTTGGAATATTTCTGCCACATGAACTTGTGGACTAATCCTCCTTGTTGACCACTCTCCTGTCATATGGTTACTGCTGTTGTTTTAGAACTTTTCTGTTCCTTCTGGCACTTCTTCTACTTCTCTTTCTTCGTACGCACTGTCCGTCTATATCTGCAGTCCTGTCTCTTGGATAAATTTCATGTATGGAACCGTAGAGCTTACCTTCTTTAGTGGTTTCACTGGGCCAGCAATTATTTCTCAGTGTCTTGTAGTTGGTGCAGTTCTGGAGGATATGTTCCACAGTTTGGGGCACCTGGGCACATGTACATAGATTAGTGGTACCAACCTTAAACTTTGTATACATATGACTTCGGAGTCGGCTGTGTCCTGTTCGGAGACGGAAGATGGTGACTTGTTCCTTCTGTTTAGCATGTGATAGTCATCATGTGGTGGTGTTTGTGGCTTCCTGTAGGTTTTTATCATGCTTTTCTTCTGATTATAGGTGACTGGTATGTCTGGCTGCTCCATTTCAGTGCACTCTTTGGCCAGACGGTCAGCTTTCTCACTGCCTGGTATCCCACAGTGGGAGGGAATCCACTGCAAAGTGACTCCGTGTTGTAAGCCAATTTTTGACAAAGCATCCTTAAAGTCTGGAAGTTTGTTGCACTGAAGAGCTTCCAGTACTGATCTTGCATCTGTGAGAATTACTATAGGGCACGTATCAATTCTGGAATCTGATAGTTTTTCAACTGCAGCAATAACTGCCCTAACTTCTGCATCAAAGTTGTTGCAGTATTTTCCAGTGGGTATGGAAATCTTGTCAGTAGTGTTATTTGGATATTCAATATGTGCTCCTGCCCTTCCATTCTTTATGGCATTGTGTGCAAATCCGTCTGTATACACAGCAATATGGTCAGGTGGGGAGTTGTTATTACAGCTTTCTCATCAGACATGGACTGATTACTGTGACTCTGTGTTACACAACCTTCTGGTGCATATACTTAAGCAGAATGTCAAAATAACCCACTGAAAATGTCACACCATGTGACAAGACAAAACATATCACACCATGTGACCACAAATAGATAAAACATATCACAACATGTGACCACAACAAGACAAAATATGTCACAAGATATGACCACAATAAGACATGTCACAAAATGTGATCACAGAAACACAAAACATGTCACAACATGTGATCACAGAAAGGCAAAATATGTCACAAGATATGACAATAAGACATGTCACAACATGTGATCACAGAAAGGCAAAATATGTCACAAGATATGACCACAATAAGACATGTCACAACATGTGATCACAGAAAGGCAAAATATGTCACAAGATATGACCACAATAAGACATGTCACAACATGTGATCACAGAAAGGCAAAATATGTCACAAGATATGACCACAATAAGACATGTCACAACATGTGATCACAGAAAGGCAAAATATGTCACAACAAGCAGCAACAAACTTGTATACCACAACAAAACAAAAAATTTTAGCAAGCAAACAATTCAACCTTATTTTCTTTTATTAAGTCCAAAAATTTAAAACCAAAGAAAGAAATCATAATCTGGAACTAAAGACAATTATCAAGTTGCCATACACAACTGCACATCATATTACAGGTATTATAAATTACATAACAGCATCTTATATTACATGCCATAAAAAATGTACCAGACACACCACTCCCCCCCCCCCCCTTCATTCCCCATATCTCCATTCCACTTTAGTTTGGGTTTGGAATATTTCTGCCACATGAACTTGTGGACTAATCCTCCTTGTTGACCACTCTCCTGTCATATGGTTACTGCTGTTGTTTTAGAACTTTTCTGTTCCTTCTGGCACTTCTTCTACTTCTCTTTCTTCGTACGCACTGTCCATCTATATCTGCAGTCCTGTCTCTTGGATAAATTTCATGTATGGAACCGTAGAGCTTACCTTCTTTAGTGGTTTCACTGGGCCAGCAATTATTTCTCAGTGTCTTGTAGTTGGTGCAGTTCTGGAGGATATGTTCCACAGTTTGGGGCACCTGGGCACATGTACATAGATTAGTGGTACCAACCTTAAACTTTGTATACATATGACTTCGGAGTCGGCTGTGTCCTGTTCGGAGACGGAAGATGGTGACTTGTTCCTTTCTGTTTAGCATGTGATAGTCATCATGTGGTGGTGTTTGTGGCTTCCTGTAGGTTTTTATCATGCTTTTCTTCTGATTATAGGTGACTGGTATGTCTGGCTGCTCCATTTCAGTGCACTCTTTGGCCAGACGGTCAGCTTTCTCACTGCCTGGTATCCCACAGTGGGAGGGAATCCACTGCAAAGTGACTCCGTGTTGTAAGCCAATTTTTGACAAAGCATCCTTAAAGTCTGGAAGTTTGTTGCACTGAAGAGCTTCCAGTACTGATCTTGCATCTGTGAGAATTACTATAGGGCACGTATCAATTCTGGAATCTGATAGTTTTTCAACTGCAGCAATAACTGCCCTAACTTCTGCATCAAAGTTGTTGCAGTATTTTCCAGTGGGTATGGAAATCTTGTCAGTAGTGTTATTTGGATATTCAATATGTGCTCCTGCCCTTCCATTCTTTATGGCATTGTGTGCAAATCCGTCTGTATACACACGTATCCAGGTGTCACATGGATATTTGTCATCTAGAACACTAAGTGTGGCTGTTGATCTTACAAGACTGCTTTGCATCTCACTATTCTGCACACCTTTCACTTCAGTCTTAATAGTTATTTGTGTATAATCTGCTTCTTTCCATGGTGTATGCTCTGGTACAGATGATAATGGAGTGACTACAGTTGGAAGATCAGGTATCAGCTTACGCATATGCTTGGCCTGATGAATGAAGCTGTTTCTTTTAACTCTTTCCGTGCCTTTGGTTATTATAATGACGCTTCTGGTTTCCTATTGCTTACCAATGGTCATTATAATGATCGTTGGTTTGTTTCAATAAAACAACCGGTGTAACATTTAGATTGTACATATTTCGTCCGTGATTCCGGTGACAGTTTCAAAATGGCGAAAGAGTGCCTAGTTACGAGCGATGCCGAGCGAGAAAAAGGACGAGAAGCATGGAAATTTTTCAATTTTTGACGATGTAGATAGGGGTATGGACATAGCCTATGGCCACCCCGCTGCTCTTGAATGTATTCCAAGTAGATCTAAACATATTTAGACGACTGGAGAAGTAGTTAGGAGGTTAGTTCAGACATTCATTCAGTGAGAATGCAACACAGAATCACAATAAGAGATCAACAAGTAGATCTACACATCTCAGATGGTAAGTAGTGGTAATTAGTGCAGATCTAGACCTAGCCGACGGTGAGCTGGCCACAATCAGTGTCTAAAAACATCACATTACTTCTTTTTTTCCTAAAAAACTCTGCATTTATGAAATTTTCATTCATTTAGCTATACTTTGAAACATAATAAGTATACGGAAGTACATGGAAATACTGTTTTCCATTCCATTTTATAACTATACCCCCAACCCTATCAAGACCCGCGTTTTTACTCTGGTACTCCACAACACGTCCGTGTTTCTTCCTCCAGCACGGAAAGAGTTAAGCCGTCTTAGTGCTAAGTTACTGAATCTCTCCTTCAGGGGATGGCTTACAGAGATGAGGAATTTCTCTCCCATGGTCATGACCTTTGTGTCTCTACGTTCCTTTAGCGCTTGAACACCAACTATTTTCTGCATTTCTACTACTGGTGTGGACCTCATGGCACCTGTGATAATCCATAGTGACTGATTTTGAACCTTGTCTAGATTATGCAGAATAGTGTTTGATGCTGTGCACCAAGATGTTGAGCCATATTCTAAATGTGGTAGAATACTTTGCTGATATACATTCTTGAGGATTCTTTCACTAGCTCTCCATGTGGTTCCACTCAATTTTCTTAATATGGCTCGTTTTCTTCTGGCTTTTGCTTCTGCACTGTTGATGTGTTGCTTCCAAGTCAGTTTTGAGTCAAGAGTCACTCCTAAGTAAGTAGGTTGGTTGTCCATCCTTAAGGATATTTCATTTACAAAAATCTTACCTGCTTTCTGTTTAAATGAGAGAGTGAACTGAGTGGTACTTGATTTCTCTGTGTTGATACTTACACATCATTTGTTTGTCTGTGATGTCAAGATGTCTGCTGCTCTTTGGAGTCTCTGTGTAGCAACTGTCGCATATTCATCTGTACACCACATGACCAGATCATCTGCATACAGTGCTGCTTTGATTCCATAGGGAAGTTCCTTGACCAGGTCATTAATGAATACCAGGAATAGCGTAGGTGAAAGGACTCCTCCTTGTGGTACACCGTGTCACAGAAGTACTTTCTGGCTTTTGTGTCCATCCATTACTACTCTGCTCTTCTATTGTGCAAATAGGACTTTATCTAGTTGTATAGTCTTCCACTCACATTGCAGTTTCTTAGTTTCCACAGCAGACCTTTTTTCCATGCTGCTAGTACAAGGTTTTTCTCTTGGAATGCATCCTCAATCTCTTGAGAGAGATAGGTCATTTGATCTTCTGTACTGTAGTACTGCCTAAATCCTGCTTGTTGTGGAACGAGGAGGTTTTAAACTTTCTAGGTACCATTTTAGCCTCAGGTCAATGATGCGTTCCATCGTTTTGCATAGGCAGCTAGTGAGACTGATTGGCCTGTAGTTGGAGGCTGTATCACTATTTTTCCCTGGCTTTAGCAGTGGTACCATGGTTGCTTCCCTCCAGATTTGAGGTAACTTACCTGCGGTCCAACACATATTGAAAATATCCAACAGCTTTCCCACTGCTGCCATTCCCAGGTTCTTGATCATTTCATTGGACACTCCATCTGGTCCTGGTGATTTCCTTGGTTTCAGTTTACTGACTGCTAGGTCTAACTCACTGCATGTGACTGATGCATCCATGACCTCCACTTTTATGCCTTGTTCTTCTTCTTTCTGTAGGTCAATGCGCACTGTACGCTCTTTCTCTGGATGGATATCAATGTTGCAGTCTTGTGCAAACATGTGAGCAAAGTGATCTGCTACCTGCTTACCTGTAAGAGTTTTCCCATCCTCTATTTGTGTAATCTTTGTACTTCTTTCAGTGCTCTCATCGTTTAACTGTTTGATTAGTTTCCACAGTTTCCTTCCATCCTTTTCAAAGCTTAGGGACTCTGTTTTCTCTCTCCAACTTTCCCTTCTGGCTTACAGCTTGGCTCTCTGAAATTTGGCCGTAGCATGTTGGTAATTGTTGTGGTGCTTCTGGCACTATTTCCTTCAACAAGTTTTGTCTCTCTTACTTTCTCTAAAATGTTGGTCAGGTATTCAGAAGTTTTATAACCAGCTGCCATTATCAATGTCATACAAACATGATATCTCACACACTCCCAGCTGGCACAAATCACTTCATACAAACATGATATTTCACATACCAGCATTCACAACATCTATCACAATTTCTACATCTGATAGCAATATAATAATATTATCTATTTAATCAATGTTCAACATCTACAATATCTATTAAATCAACGTTAAACATCTACAATATTATCTATCAAATCAATGTTAAACATCTAAAATAGTATCTATCTAGTCAATGTTCAACATCTACAATATCTTCAGTCTCAACAAATCATGGTAAAGTTTGGTTGTACAAAGGAGATATCTTTTGAAATGGCAGCAACATTTAAAAAAACAATATCAAGCAAAAGAAAATTTTAGAACATGATCCACAAAAAGCGCAAGGTTAAGGTCACACTTTGGAGATATGTCAATTACTATACGGGAACATGAATTTTTTCAAATGTCTTACAATGTAAATGCTACAGAAGAGTCCTTCAAATAACATCGACACAAAAAGGAACAAATATATTCATGCTACAAGAACTTGATATTGAAGATGGTTGGCTAGTAAGAAAGATTAATCAGAGAAAACTTAAATATTCTGGACATATTAAATGTCATGAGAATTTAGAGAAGACCATCTTGGAAGGGTACATAATGGGAAAAAGAAAGAGAGGAAGACCAAGATGAAGATGGCTGCAAGACGTTGTTGATGATCTGCAAATAGATGCATCAGCAGCAGGGCATCTTGCTTACAACCGAGAGGCCTACAGGAGAGCTGTTAGGGAGGCAAAGTTCTGCAAGGGACATGCAAATGACTGACTGACTGACCAAACTTTTCTCAAATTACCAAAACAAAAGTCTAGTGTACAAGATCAAGCTAATTAAAGACAAAGTTTTCAAAAACAAACAAAAAAATAAAACCCATCCTGAAGTTTAACCCTTCAGATTTGGAACAAGTCAATACATGAATAGAGAATAGGTCTCAAAGAAACAGAGAAGAGAAAAAAAAGGTGGTTGATTTCCCCTCTGGCACTTTCTTTGCTTCACACTTGTTGACTTATTTCACAGAAAGTAGTAAAAAAAAAAAAAAAAAGCCACAGTAGAGTACCTTGTTTTAATGCCACGTTTATATATAAAAGTTTGGCATATTTTATCTTCAAAAAAAGGGTGAAGATGTTTGGATCTCCAGATCTGAGTTACAACATTACTGCCAAATCATGCAGCACTCTTTGCTCTAATAAACAATTTCTATTCATTTTTAAAACTATTTACAAAGAACACACTCCCAGTTGGCACAAATCACTTCACACAACATCTATCACAATTTCTACATCTGATAGCAATATAATAATATTATCTATTTAATCAATGTTCAACATCTACAATATCTATCAAATCAACGTTAAACATCTACAATATTATCTATCAAATCAATGTTAAACATCTAAAATAGTATCTATCTAGTCAATGTTCAACATCTACAATATCTTCAGTCTCAACAAATCATGGTAAAGTTTGGTTGTACAAAGGAGATATCTTTTGAAATGGCAGCAACATTTAAAAAAACAATATCAAGCAAAAGAAAATTTTAGAACATGATCCACAAAAAGCGCAAGATTAAGGTCACACTCTGGAGATATGTCAATTACTATACGGGAACATGAATTTTTTCAAATGTCTTACAATGTAAATGCTACAGAAGAGTCCTTCAAATAACATCGACACAAAAAGGAACAAATATATTCATACTACAAGAACTTGATATTGAAGATGGTTGGCTAGTAAGAAAGATTAATCAGAGAAAACTTAAATATTCTAGACATATTAAATGTCATGAGAATTTAGAGAAGACCGCCTTGGAAGGGTACATAATGGGAAAAAGAAAGAGAGGAAGACCAAGATGAAGATGGCTGCAAGACGTTGTTGATGATCTGCAAATAGATGCATCAGCAGCAGGGCATCTTGCTTACAACCGAGAGGCCTACAGGAGAGCTGTTAGGGAGGCAAAGTTCTGCAAAGGACATGCAAATGACTGACTGACTGACCAAACTTTTCTCAAATTACCAAAACAAAAGTCTAGTGTACAAGATCAAGCTAATTAAAGACAAAGTTTTCAAAAACAAACAAAAAAATAAAACCCATCCTGAAGTTTAACCCTTCAGATTTGGAACAAGTCAATACATGAATAGAGAATAGGTCTCAAAGAAACAGAGAAGAGAAAAAAAAAGGTGTTGATTTCCCCTCTGGCACTTTCTTTGCTTCACACTTGTTGACTTATTTCACAGAAAATAGTAAAAAAAAAAAAAAAAAGCCACAGCAGAGTAGCTTGTTTTAATGCCACGTTTATATATAAAAGTTTGGCATATTTTATCTTCAAAAAAAGGTGAAGATGTTTGGATCTCCAGATCTGAGTTACAACATTACTGACAAATCATGCAGCACTCTTTGCTCTAATAAACAATTTCTATTCATTTTTAAAACTATTTACAAAGAACACACTCCCAGTTGGCACAAATCACTTCACACAACATCTATCACAATTTCTACATCTGACAGCAATAAGTCCAAAAGAAAGCAATACTTGATTCTGTTTATGTAATGCCAATCAGGCCAGTTTTTTCACCAGATAAAGCCAACAATAAATCCAGCAGTGAAACCAGTTGCCAGGAAAAAGTTCTCTTCATAAAATGTCTCACCCTGAAAATAAACAAAATTTCCAAAATTTCTGACTTGTACAAAGATAGAAAAGGTTAGACTCATCTTTCAGCATATAAAACATTGATAGAAAAGGTTGGATCCATCTTTCAGCATATAAAACATTGATAGAAAAGGTTGGATCCATCTTTCAGCATATAAAACATTGATAGAAAAGGTTAGACTCATCTTTCAGCATATAAAACATTGATAGAAAAGGTTAGACTCATCTTTCAGCATATAAAACATTGATAGAAAATGTTGGATTCATCTTTCAGCATATAAAACATTGATAGAAAAGGTTAGACTCATCTTTCAGCATATAAAACATTGATAGAAAAGGTTAGAATCATCTTTCAGCATATAAAACATTGATAGAAAAGGTTGGATTCATCTTTCAGCATATACAACATTCCTTCTTGCTTCTGACAAGAAGATCAAAATGTTTCTTTAGTGAAAGGTTTTGTTTTTTTTTTTCAGGGTACAAATCTGCAGAATTTTCTTCAATATTTCAAGATGCCAAATGTTTGAAGATAGTAATAATTGGCCTTCAGTTGTTAACAGTGTTATTTTCAAATGTTAACAGTTAAATTCAGTTCTTAATACATTTATCTTTAACTGTTAATACTGTTATCTTTAGCTGTTAACACTAATATGTGACACTATTATGTTTAGCTGTTAATACAGTCACCTTCATCTGTTAACATTATTATCTTCAGCTGTTGATAGTTATCTTCATCGATTAACACTATTATCATCATCTGTTAACATCATTATCTTCATCTGTTAATAGTTATCCTCATCTACCAACACTATTATCTTCATCTGTTAGTTGTCAACACTATTATCTTCAGTTGTTAACACTATTATCTTCATCTGTTAACACTATTATCTTCAACTGTTAACACTATTATCTTCATCTGTTAATACTGCAGCTGTTAATACTGTTATCTTCAGCTGGTAACACTGCAGTTGTTAATACTGTTATCTTCAGCTGTTAATTATTTTATCTTATTAACATTTACTAACAAAAACAAGGCTGTCATCCATTATTCTCCTCATTTTGCTGAGAAATAATGGTAAAGATGAAAAGTTGAAGAAAAATGAGCAAGAGGACAACAATGATATAATACTGACAATTGTGAATTATATATTTCTGAATAGTTCTATATTATAGAACAGTTCTATAGTACTGAAGCTTATAGATGCTCTTTGATTAACACATCAGAGGTTTCACAAAACTTAACCACATTCACTAGATCAGAGCAACTCCGATGAAAAGTTCTCTGCATTATTTAATTCTGACAAATAAGTTCAAGACGTACTGTCAACAACATCACTTGGATTGAATCAATTAATTATTTGCTCACAATATCAAACTCTATCATATTCTACATACGGCATTTCAGCAAAGTTCTCAGCTTCAAGATATTCTACATGTGATACTAGGACGATTCTGAACTCTGATTTCTAATAGATCTGCAACACGTGGTCGGCTAATTTCTCGTGTGAAGTCTCTTTACTTGAAGTTTCAAAAGTACCAGTTCTTTGTAATCACTTGAAACACAGATTCAGCCTGCCCTAAAACTACTTCTAAACTGCTTCTCCTGAGTATCTGTTGGTCTAATTGTCCGTCTGTCGTTACCTACGTCTTCTTTCTCTCTCGTGTCTTCTCTGAAGTGTGTGTTCTCCTTCTGCTGTTCTTCTCTGATTGCCTGCTTGTCCCTGATTGTCCGTCAGCTGTTCTCTTCTCTGTCTACTTCTAATGACCCCCTCACTTGTCCGCTAGCCTCTGGACTTCCTCTTCTTGGGGGCTCCTTCCTTCTCGTGCTCTTTACTTTGACATCTGGACCAGTCTCTATTCACTGACCGTCCTTGTTCCTCCATCTTTGGGCTCCCTCCTCTGTCTCCTCTCTCCAGGACATCCGTACTTCTTCATCCTCTCCTGTCTCTCCGCTTGCCTTTTATATTCAAGCTGGACTTGAAGATAAGTATTCTGGCTCCACCCTTCAGATGTCCACTGGTTCCCAAGAGCGTTATGATTGTCCATCATTCAAATTGCCCCGTGACTTATATGTCATAAATCAATTGTCCAATAGGCCACGCCTCTAAATATTTAATTGGTCAGCTGGCCGAGTTGTCTAATCCTTTATTTAAAAACCGTGTGCAGTAGCATCCTAACAGTGTCCTAATGCTAATAGTTGTCCTGCGTGTCAGTCTGCATACAACTGTCATTTACCTAAGTCATTATCTTGCTCTTTCTGCTCTTTCATGTCAGAAGTTTTATTGTGTCTTCGTTTTTCATTGTGTCTGCCTTTTCTATTCATCTTTTCTATTCTGTTTACATGTGTCAGCTTCCAGTTATACAGTGTCAAGGACGTTTATTTTTCTACCTTGCTCTAATTTTCCTATTTACTTTTTCTGTTGCTATTAGATGTTACTATTATGCCAACAATATATTCATAATCATATTCATTAATTATAATAATAACAACTAAAATCATTACTTAAAAGGCTATGCTACAATGATACAAACAAGTTGATTGAAGAGAGAAGAGAGAGAACAACGATACAAACAAGTGGATTGAAGAGAGAAGAGACAGAAGACAACAATAATACAAACAAGTGGACTGAAGAGAGAGAGGACAATGATACAAACAAGTGGATTGAAGAGAGAAGAGAGAGAGGACAACAATGATACACAAGTGGATTGAAGAGAGAAGAGAGACAGAAAACAATGATACAAACAAGTGGACAGAAGAGAGAAGAGAGACAGAAAACAATGATACAAACAAGTGGACAGAAGAGAGAAGAGAGACAGAAAACAATGATACAAACAAGTGGACAGAAGAGAGAAGAGAGACAGATGACAATAATGATACAAACAAGTGGAATGAAGAGAGAATAGAGACGGGTAAGAACTTGGCCAGATGCTCTGTGAAAGTGAGAGCCAGAACAAGCTGGAGGTATAGATAAACAAAAACAATGACTAGAATGTTTGAGCATCTACTTTTTCAATTAAGCTCTGTCTGCGTTTCAGCATGGACTCCCTGGCTTTGGCTCTAGCTCGTGTGACTGCATGCTGGACTTTGGTCCAGTTCACTGTGATCTACCAACATTATTATCTTCAGCTGTTAACACTATTATCTTCAGCTGTTAACACTATTATCTTCATCTGTTAACACTATTATCTTCAACTGTTAACACTATTATCTTCATCTGTTAACACTATTATCTTCAGCTGTTAATACTGCAGCTGTTAATACTGTTATCTTCAGCTGGTAACACTGTCGTTGTTAATACTATTATCTTCAGCTGTTAATTATTTTATCTTATTAACATTTACTAACAAAAACAAGGCTGTCATCCATTATTCTCCTCATTTTGCTGAGAAATAATGGTAAAGATGAAAAGTTGAAGAAAAATGAGCAAGAGGACAACAATGATATAATACTGACAATTGTGAATTATATATTTCTGAATAGTTCTATATTATAGAACAGTTCTATAGTACTGAAGCTTACAGGTGCTCTTTGATTAACACATGACAGGTTTCACAAAACTTTACCACATTCACTAGATCAGAGCAACTCCGATTAAAAGTTCTCTGCATTATTTAATTCTGACAAATAAGTTCAAGACGTACTGTCAACAACATCACTTGGATTGAATCAATTAATTATTTGCTCACAATATCAAACTCTATCATATTCTACATACGGCATTTCAGCAAAGTTCTCAGCTTCAAGATATTCTACATGTGATACTAGGACGATTCTGAACTCTGCTTTCTAATAGATCTGCAACACGTGGTCGGCTAAATTCTCATGTGAAGTCTCTTTACTTGAAGTTTCAAAAGTACCAGTTCTTTGTAATCACTTGAAACACAGATTCAGCCTGCCCTAAAACTACTTCTAAACTGCTTCTCCTGAGTATCTGTTGCTCTAATTGTCCGTCTGTCGTTACCTACGTCTTCTTTCTCTCTCTTGTCTTCTCTGAAGTGTGTTCTCCTTCTGCTATTCTTCTCTGATTGCCTGCTTGTCCCTGATTGTCCGTCAGCTGTTCTCTTCTCTGTCTACTTCTAATGACCCCCTCATTTGTCCGCTAACCTCTGGACTTCCTCTTCTTGGGGGCTCCTTCCTTCTCGTGCTCCTTACTTTTACATCTGGACCAGTCTCTATTCACTGACCGTCCTTGTTCCTCCATCTTTGGGCTCCCTCCTCTGTCTCCTCTCTCCAGGACATCCGTACTTCTTCATCCTCTCCTGTCTCTCCGCTTGCCTTTTTATATTCAAGCTGGACTTGAAGATAAGTATTCTGGCTCCACCCTTCAGATGTCCACTGGTTCCCAAGAGCGTTATGATTGTCCATCATTCAAATTGCCCCGTGACTTATATGTCATAAATCAATTGTCCAATAGGCCACGCCTCTAAATATTTAATTGGTCAGCTGGCCGAGTTGTCTACTCCTTTATTTAAAAACCATGTGCAGTAGCATC
Organism: Achatina immaculata; assembly: GCA_009760885.1. NCBI lineage: Eukaryota > Metazoa > Mollusca > Gastropoda > Stylommatophora > Achatinidae > Lissachatina > Lissachatina immaculata. The sequence goes on from CM019694.1 coordinate 8,083,838, forward strand.
CTAACAGTGTCCTAATGCTAATAGTTGTCCTGCGTGTCAGTCTGCATACAACTGTCATTTACCTAAGTCATTATCTTGCTCTTTCTGCTCTTTCATGTCAGAAGTTTTATTGTGTCTTCGTTTTTCATTGTGTCTGCCTTTTCTATTCATCTTTTCTATTCTGTTTACATGTGTCAGCTTCCAGTTATACAGTGTCAAGGACGTTTATTTTTCTACCTTGCTCTAATTTTCCTATTTACTTTTTCTGTTGCTATTAGATGTTACTATTATGCCAACAATATATTCATAATCATATTCATTAATTATAATAATAACAACTAAAATCATTACTTAAAAGGCTATGCTACAATGATACAAACAAGTTGATTGAAGAGAGAAGAGAGAGAACAACGATACAAACAAGTGGATTGAAGAGAGAAGAGACAGAAGACAACAATGATACAAACAAGTGGACTGAAGAGAGAGAGGACAATGATACAAACAAGTGGATTGAAGAGAGAAGAGAGAGAGGACAACAATGATACACAAGTGGATTGAAGAGAGAAGAGAGACAGAAAACAATGATACAAACAAGTGGACAGAAGAGAGACAGATGACAATAATGATACAATCAAGTGGAATGAAGAGAGAATAGAGACGGGTAAGAACTTGGCCAGATGCTCTGTGAAAGTGAGAGCCAGAACAAGCTGGAGGTATAGATAAACAAAAACAATGACTAGAATGTTTGAGCATCTACTTTTTCAATTAAGCTCTGTCTGCGTTTCAGCATGGACTCCCTGGCTTTGGCTCTAGCTCGTGTGACTGCATGCTGGACTTTGGTCCAGTTCACTGTGATGTACCCATTATATCTAGCAACCTGTGGATGGATCAGGACACTATCTTTCTTGCCAAAAATATCAATACATGACAAAATCAGCTTTGTAACAACCCACAGTCCATTCATCAACAAAGAAAATAAAGAAAACCAGCTCTATAAGAACACAACAAAAGAAAATAAGGAAAACTACCTCTATAAGAACACAACAAAAGAAAATTAGGAAAACTACCTCTTATAAGAACACAACAAAAGAAAATAATGAAAACTACCTCTTATAAGAACACAACAAAAGAAAATAAGGAAAACTACCTCTTATAAGAACACAACAAAAGAAAATTTGGAAAACTAGATCTATAAGAACACATCATCATTCATTTGCATGTCCCTTGCAGAACTTTGCCTCCCTAACAGCACTCCTGTAGGCCTCTCGGTTGTGAGCAAGATGGCCTGCTACTGATGCATCTATTTGCAGATCATCAATGATGTCTTGCAGCCATCTTCCCCTTGGTCTTCCTCTCTTTCTTTTTCCCATTATGTACCCTTCCAAGACGGTCTTCTCTAAATTATCATGACGTTTAATGTGTCCAAAATATTTAAGTTTTCTCTTTTTAATCCTCTTTACTACCCAGCCTTCTTCAATATTAAGTTCTTGTAGTATAGATATATTTGTTCTTTTTTGTGTCCATATTTTTTTAAGAACTCTTCTGTACCATTTACATTCTAAAGCATTTATGTGTTTCTCAGCTGTTTTGTTAAGTGTCCAGGTCTCACAGGCATATGTTGCCATAGGAAAGATGCATGCTCTTAAAAATCTTATTTTTGTAGTTCTGTCTGCTCCTCTCCACAGATTCTTTAGTTGTTTTACTTTCTGAAAAGTGATAGATGTCTTCCTTCTAATTTCCCTCATTGTATCTCCATTATTAGTTAGTAGTGATCCAAGATATTCAAAACTCTCCACTTCTTCCAGTTTTTCCTCATTGATATATATATATATATCAGCTGCCTTGTTTGTTTTGTCAGTTGTCATCAATTTAGTTTTCTTCACATTAAGAAAGAGGTTTTGCTCTTCACTATTCTTACGGACTGATATAATTAGTTTTTCCACTCCTTTTTGTGTTGTGGACAGTAATACTGTGTCATCAGCATATCTAATCTCTGGTATTTCATAACCTCCAATTGTTATGGCATCTTAATATTCTTTGTCTACATCTTCTCTAACATTCCTCATTATATTTTCAGTATACAAGTTAAATAAATAAGGCGACAATATGCACTCCTGACAGACCCCTTGTTTTATGTCTAACCAAGTTATTGTTTCACCATTTATTCTTACTGCTGCTTGTTGGTCTAGATACAGCAGTGATGTTAACTGTATCAAATGTGTTGGAAATCCCATTTTTTTCCCATTATGTCCCAAAGTTTCTGGTGTTGTACACAATCAAATGCCTTTGAGTAGTCTACAAAGGATAAATATAGAATCACAATAAGAACACAACAAAAGAAAATTAGGAAAACCAGCTCTATATGAACACAAAAAAAAGAAAATTACAAACTGACATAAATATTATGACAGTAATGGCCCTCTTGTTTGCTAACTACAAACTGACATAAATATTATGACAGTAATGGCCCTCTTGTTTGCTAACTACAAACTGACATAAATATTATGACAGTAATGGCCCTCTTGTTTGCTAACTACAAACTGACATAAATATTATGACAGTAATGGCCCTCTTGTTTGCTAACTACAAACTGACATAAATATTATGACAGTAATGGCCCTCTTGTTTGCTAACTACAAACTGACATAAATATTATGACAGTAATGGCCCTCTTGTTTGCTAACTATCTTATATATCTTATATCTTATATCCTTCCCGTGCCGTTAGACGTCACATAGGGCTCGCAAAGTAGTTCGCCAATTTTTCCTGTCTTCGGCGAGTCTTTCAACCTCAACAAAGGATTTTATGCCTGTTGCTAACTATAAACTGACATAAATAGCATACAGTAATGGCCCTCTTCCACAGAAAGACCAGTCTTTAGCAAAACAGGCAACCTATTAACATCAATTAAAGACCAAAAGCAAAGATGGGCCGAACACTTCCAAGAAATACTTAATCGACCACACCCAAAATTAACAAAGACAAAACAAAAATAATGAAACTTCTCATTAATCAAGAAGGAAAAATATACGTAGAAGGAACAGCTGTTGATGAAGTAAACTAATTTGCATACCTTGGCAGCTACATAGACCAGGATGGTGACACCAGGAAGGAAGTTAGAATTAGAATTGCAAAAGCAGCATCGATCTTCAAGAATCTTGAGAAAATATGGAATTCAAAAGTTATAAGCACAAAAACCAAGTTAAGATTATTCAATTCAAATGTGATATCCACCCTCATTTATGCATGTGAAAGCTGGAGAAATAGACAAGAAATTAGACTCTTTTAAAAACAAATGCCTAAGAAAATACCTGGTATAAAGCGGAACAAATTCAAGAACAACACAGAGATAAGACAGATGAGCAAACAACAACTTGTCTCATGGGTGATCAGAAAAAGAGGATGGACATATGAAGGCCATGTGATGAGAAGAAACAACCAAAGAATACCAAAACAAGCTATCAAGTGGAGCACAACAGGCTGAAGAAAAAGAGGTCAACCACGTGAAACTCTAAAGAGGACATTGTTAAGAGAAGCCAGTTTAGCGGGCATAACATCCCCTGACGAAGTTGAAAGACTCACCGAGAACAGGAAAACTTGGCAAACAACTATGCGAGCCCTATGTGACGTTTAACAGCACAGGAAGGATGTAAGACGTAAGTAAGAATGCTCTCTTACTTGCTAACTACAAACTGACATAAAACATTAGAACAGTAATGACTTACCTACCTGCTAACTACTAAGGTTGTTTCATAAGTAAGGTAAATTTAAATGAGGGTGTACCACAATTCAATTAGTCACATCAGTTCTGGCAAGTATCACTATTCAAACTACGTCATGCAAAATTTTAGCCAACAACAATGTGTTGTTAACGTTCAAGAGATGTTTGAATTGAGCAGAGTAGCAGTTGCTTAAAAAAAATGTATGCAAATGAGCCCCATATAGTGATAAAACATTTTTATTTAAAGATGTGGACAGCGTCACGCACAAACCAAAACGGAGTTGGATGAAGTTCACGGGGAGTCTGCTCCATTACTGAAGACTGTTTATTTCAGAATAAATGAGTTTAAAGACGGTCGAACAAGCACTGAAGATATAGTGCGTGCTCAGGACGCCCTGTGGAGGTCACCACACCGGAAATCATGAACAAAATCAGAGGCATTGTCATGAAAGACCGGCAAGTGAAAGTCTACGAGACAGCAGAGACTGTAGACATCTCAAGTGAACCAGATCATCACTGCACATAAAAAAGCTTTGTGCACAATGAGGGTTGCATTTACTGACTGCTGATCAGAAACACACGTGAAAGGATAGTTCAACACAGCGCTGATGTTTACCTGCCATCTGCCGGACTTTTTGCATCAACTCATGGATCCAACACTACACACCTGAATGTAAGCAGCAATCTAAGCAGTAGACCATGAATGGTTAAAGTGCGTCAAAGAAGGTGGAAACCTTTCTATGTGCAGATAAGGTGAAGCCACCATTTTTTGGGATTACCAAGAAATCACTCTGCTTGACAATTTAGGGAAAGGTAAAACAGGAGACTAGTGTGCATCATTGCTGGGTCACATGAAAGAAGAGATCAAACAACAACAGGGGACTTACTTGTTAACTACAAATTTACCTAAAACATTATAACAGTAATGGCCCACTTGTTAACTACATCATCATCAGGTGCTGTGCCGACTGGCGTTGGCTATTATGCTTCTCCAGAGTTCATGATCCTTCATGCAGGCCATCAGCTCAGTTGGTGATCTCCTCTCACACCATCCCGTCAGACTGTCCAGTAACATTTCTCTTGTTCTTCCTCTTGATCTTCTTCCTTCTATTTTTCCTGTTCTTATAATATTTTCAATGCCCCCTCTTCTCATTGCATATTCTATGAAAGTACATTGTCTCTCTCTTATCTTTCTGACAAGATTTTTTGTCTCTCCAGCTCTTCTCATATTCTTCATTAGTTATTTTTGCTGTCTAGGGGATTCGCAACATTCTTCTAATAAACCACATTTCTGCTGCTTCCAATGATTTTTGTGCAGACCTGCCTATTGTCCATGATTCATTTCCATATAACAAGATAGGTTCAATACAGCATTTTAGGACTCATTTTCTAATATTCATTTATAAGGATGTGTTGGCTAATATGTTTCTCATTCTCTGAAATGCAATCTTTGCTTGGCCTATTCGGTTCCTAATTTCTGTCCTGCATTTCCCATCTGAAGTTATTACTGCTCCAAGGTATTTCAATTTCTGCACCTGCTTTAGAATGGTTCAGTTTAATTTTATACTGCATGTTGGTGGATTCTGTTTCTTAGATATAACCATAGTCTCTGTCTTTTTGATGTTCAAAGTAAGGCCTTTCTGTTCACTTCTTTGGTGACTTTATCCAAGAGATTTTGCAGGTCTTGTTGGTTCTCAGCTATCAGTACTGTGTTGTCAGCATACTGAAGGTTGTTAATCTTGTATCCTCCAATTTTCATGCCTGGTTCTGTGATGATTGTTCTTAGAATATTCTCGCTGTACAGAGAGAAAAGGTCTGGAGATAGTACACATCCTTGTCACACCTCTTGTTTTATAGGTTGATATTTTCCATTTTTATTTTCAACTCGAACTGTTGCTTCTTGCTGCCAGTATAGATGTTTTACAATCCTCAGGTCTTTGCCGTCTATACTGATGTCTTCAAGTATTTTAATAATTTCATTATGTTTCACCTTGTCGAATGCCTTGGTGTAATCAATGAAGCATAAGTAGAGATCTTTCTGTAAGTGTTCGTAAAGCATAAATGGCATTGTGTGTTCCCTTTCCTTCAACAAATCCAAACTATTCACCTGCTATTTCCATTTTTATCTTTTTCCTTGTTCTTCTCATAATGATTCTCAGAAGTAGCTTCGTTATGAGACATGAGAGGCTGATAGTCTGGTGGTCATCACAATCTTTTGCACCTGGTTTCTTTGGTAGTGCTATAATCGTGGATTTAAGCAGGTCACTTGGCATATAACCACTGTTGTAAATGTCATTCAGTAACTTGGTTATTATTTTTATTTACCTAAAACATTATAACAGTAATGTCCCACTTACTTGTTAACTACGAACTGACCTAAAACATAACAGTAATGGCCCACTTACTTGTTAACTACAAACTGACCTAAAACATTATAACAGTAATGGCCCACTTACTTGTTAACTACAAACTGACCTAAAACATTATAACAGTAATAGCCCACTTACTTGTTAACTACAAACTGACCTAAAACATTATAACAGTATTGGCCCACTTACTTGTTAACTACAAACTGACCTAAAACATTATAACAGCAATAGCCCACTTACTTGTTAACTACAAACTGACCTAAAACATTATAACAGTAATGGCCCACTTACCTGTTGACTACAAACTGACCTAAAACATTATAACAGTAATGGCCCACTTACTTGTTAACTACAAACTGACCTAAAACATTATAACAGTAATGGCCCACTTACTTGTTAACTACAAACTGACCTAAAACATTATAACAGTAATGGCCAACTTACTTGTTAACTACAAACTGACCTAAAATGTTATAACAGTAATGGCCCACTTACTTGTTAACTACAAACTGACCTAAAACTTTTTAACAGTAATGGCCCACTTACTTGTTAACTACAAACTGACCTAAAACATTATAACAGTAATAGCCCACTTACTTGTTAACTACAAACTGACCTAAAACATTATAACAGTAATAGACCACTTACTTGTTAACTACAAACTGACCTAAAACATCATAACAGTAATGGCCAACTTACTTGTTAACTACAAATCGACCTAAAACATTATAACAGTATTGGCCCACTTACTTGTTAACTACAAACTGACCTAAAACATTATAACAGCAATAGCCCACTTACTTGTTAACTACAAACTGACCTAAAACATTATAACAGTAATGGCCCACTTACCTGTTGACTACAAACTGACCTAAAACATTATAACAGTAATGGCCCACTTACTTGTTAACTACAAACTGACCTAAAACATTATAACAGTAATGGCCCACTTACTTGTTAACTACAAACTGACCTAAAACATTATAACAGTAATGGCCAACTTACTTGTTAACTACAAACTGACCTAAAATGTTATAACAGTAATGGCCCACTTACTTGTTAACTACAAACTGACCTAAAACTTTTTAACAGTAATGGCCCACTTACTTGTTAACTACAAACTGACCTAAAACATTATAACAGTAATAGCCCACTTACTTGTTAACTACAAACTGACCTAAAACATTATAACAGTAATAGACCACTTACTTGTTAACTACAAACTGACCTAAAACATCATAACAGTAATGGCCAACTTACTTGTTAACTACAAATCGACCTAAAACATTATAACAGTAATGGCCAACTTACTTGTTAACTACAAACTGACCTAAAATGTTATAACAGTAATGGCCAACTTATTTGTTAACTATAAACTGACCTAAAATGTTATAACAGTAATGGCCCACTTACTTGTTAACTACAAACTGACCTAAAATGTTATAACAGTAATGGCCCACTTACTTGTTAACTACAAACTGACCTAAAATGTTATAACAGTAATGGCCCACTTACTTGTTAACTACAAACTGACCTGAAATACGAGGAGGGTACTGGCTATACCAACAGCTGCAATCTTCCCAACTTTACTAGCCAAGTAACCTGTGAACCTGCAGACAGACACCCACAAGTACTTCTCACTTACACTTCTGTTTCACAGTAAGCACCTTGAGCATGCTCATTCACACTCATCTTGACATGCACACAACCTTGAGCATGCTCACTCACACTCATCTTGACATGCACACAACCTTGAGCATGCTCACTCACACTCATCTTGACATGCACACAACCTTGAGCATGCTCACTCACATTCATCTTGACATGCACACAACCTTGAGCATGCTCACTCACACTCATCTTGACATGCACACAACTGACACACACAGCACACATAACACATTACACGATGAATTACACGCTGAGTTTATACTAGGGATGAGTGGGTAGCACAGCTGATAGTCAGCTGTCTACTCATCTGAAGGCTGTAGGCTGAAGATCACCTTCCACTAGCTGCAAAAATGGACACCTGACATGCTGGTGTCAGGACAATCTGCATCTAAACATGGAGAATATCTGCCTGAATGCAGTATCTACATATTATGTCCAGGTATTACATAATCCAGGTCATCTGTGCTAACAAAAAGAAAATTCATCACACAAAATTCTGTATTTGTTTTGCCTTTATAAAAATACTTACTCATCACACACATGAAAAAAGATGATATATAAATCAGTGTAAATTCTGATACAAGGCAACACAATCATTGTAAACTTTAAAAAAGAAGGTGACAGATCACTGTAAATTTTGATAACAAATGGCAAATGTGGTTAACAATAATTGTGAACTAAATTGTTACTGTATAAACCATCGGTTAACTACAGCTGAAAATTTAGACATTCAACATAAAATGAAGCTAAGGATGGTATTAAAATGAATGTTTGGAGTTACACACTGTAGTAACTTGTCATAGCACCTGCCAACCTACCAGTCAAATCTGGTTCTCTCTAGATCGGTGGTTCTCGGCCCAAAGTTAGGCCATGACAGGGAGTATTGTGGGCCACACTGAAGTCTCAAAGCAGCCAAAAAAAGAGAGAAAAAAGTAGATACAATAAAAAATTATTCTGCATTTTTCATACAATGCATAGGGGCAGGCTGCATGGATGCAAGCCGAGGATTGTAGGTCACTTTATTAGTATGTCCACAGTGTAGCTATTGGAGAAAGGATGGTCCAGACAGCGTTTCTGCCAGTATCAAACAGAAATGTGACGTACATAAAAAAGACGGCATGGCTTTTGAAGTGTGAAACCGGCATCTTTCTGACCGTGTTGCTGAAACGTGCAATTTTACAATGTAATTTTAGAGAGCAATTGGTGTAAACTCTATGAAAGAGCAGAAGTGAAATATAATTCTCAGCAACTGCGTTTTAGTTTAAAAATTATATTTCGTTGGCTTGAGAGCCGCTATTCGGTCTTGGTGCTGTGTGTAATTTGTATTGGATTAATTAACGGATTCCAGTTACCCACGTAGTGATAATGGAGACTTTTTGGATAGCCTTTTTTATTGTTTAAACTTTAAAACTTTAGGTGCTAAAATGGATCAATTTGTGAAATATAAACCTTCGACTACGCGCAAACAAATTAATAGTAGTGGCAGCGAAAGTCAATGTGATCGAGACAACATTAACATTGATACTTGCAAGAAAACTAAATGTGTTCAAACAAATGATGTGAGGTATATTAAGCACGGTTTCGTTCCATCAAAAAATTATCAAAATCTGCCACAGTGTGTTATCTGTTTGCAAATCCTCTCTAATGAGGCAACGAAGCCAACGAAATTGCAAAGTCATCTAACAACAAGACATCCAGATCTACAGAATAAAACCAAAGAATTTTTCAAATGTAAAGCTGAGGAATATAGTAAACAGAAGACAGTGTTAAAAACAAGAGCCACTCTCAATGAAAAAGCTCTTAAGCATCATACCTGATTGTCCAGAGAATCGCAAAATCAAAGAAACCGCACACGACTGGAAAAGATCTTATCATCCCAGCTGCTGTTGACATTTGTGACATACTGTATGGCTCAGAATATGCTACAAAACTGAAAAGCATTCCCATCTCGAACACTACCGTCCGCAGAAGAATATCTGAAATGTCTGAGGACACTGTCATGCAACTAACTGAACGATTACAATCTACAAAGTTTGCTATTCAGTTAGATGAGTCAACTGACATCGCCGGTGAGTCACAGCTATGTTCAGTATTGTTGGCAAAATAGTATGCAAGAGGAAATTCTCTTTTGCAAGTCACTTCCAGCAAGAACGATGGCTGATGAAATATTTCATGTTTTAAACGATTTTTTCACAACTTTTGGACTGCAGCAGATGAATTGCATCGGTGTTTGCACTGACAGTGCGGCCACAGTGACTGGCCGTAACAGTGGTGTTGTAACTCACATAAAGCAAGTGTCACCCTATATTGCAGGCACCCACTGCATGATCCATCACCCACTTCAAAGAAGCTGATTGAAACTATGGGATCTGTACTCAAAGACTGTGTTTGGATTGTAAACTTCATAAAAACTAGAACAGCGAACAGTCGATTATTTGGTCAATTTTGTATTGAGTCAGATGCAGAACACAAGCATCTCCTATTGCACTCGGCTGTATGTTGACTGTCCAGAGGAAAAGTTCTTGCAAGGGTGTTTGAGCTTCATTTAGAATTGTTGCAGTTTTTGACAGAACACAATCTTGACCTGGCATGTAAGGTTGATGGTACTGACTGGCTTGCTATGCTGACATTTTTAGTCTTTTGGACCGTTTGAACATATCACTGCAGAGTAAAGATGCTGGTATACTCAAGACATACAACAAAGTTGCAGCCTTTAAGAAGAAACTACAACTTTGGCACACGCGACTCAAAAACAAATCACAAGACATGTTTCACTTGTTATATGAATTCATAGAAAGCAATGAAGTTAATGGTGAGATTCTGGAAGGGATCGCTGGTATAATAAAAGGGCATCTGACATCTCGTGCTGAATATTTTGACAAATACTTCGCACTCAAAGACATTAAGGCGTTCAAATGGATTTGTAACCTTTTCAGTGTGCATTCTCTGAATTAACCAGTCGTGCACAAGAAGAATTAGCAGAACTGTCTAGCGATCACACATTACAAATCAAATTTAATGACCCCGTTGTGGATATTTCTTCCTTTTGGTGCACTGTTTCGCAGGAATATCTGTTTTTGTCAGCAAATGAAAGCAGATTCAGGTTCAACAACTTATTTATGTGAGGTTTCATTTTCTGCATTGACTGCCTTGAAAACCAAATGTTGTTCAAGAATGAACGTGAAGGATGATCTTTGGGTGTGTTTGTCACAAATTCCAGCCAGAATAAACATGCTATCCAACTGAAAACAGTGCCATCTTTAAGGCAGATGAAAAGAACTTTTGTGTAGCAATGAACATGCAGTTAAACATGAAGAGAAAATATGACATAACTTTATAAAATGAGATTTATACCTTGCAAATACAAAGCACTTTAATAGCGGGCCACAAAAATGTTTGACTTTTAAATGTTGGCCATGCCGAAAAAGGGTCTGAGAACTGCTGCTCTAGATGTACTAGTCTACATCTTTGCTGCTTGGTTGTTGATAAAAATATTGCTGCTTGGTTGTTGATAAAGTATTGCTGTTTTGTTTAGAAAACACTGCTGTTTGGTTGCTGATAAAACATTCCTGTTTGATTGTTGATAAAACATTGCTGTTTGGTTGAGAAAACATTGCTGTCTGGTTGTCGATAAAGTATTGCTGTTGGGTTGAGAAAACATTGCTGTTTGGTTGTTGATAAAATGTCTGATTAAGAAAACACTGATGTTTGGTTGATAGAACACTGCTGTTTGGCTGTTGATAAAACACTGCTATTTGGTTGTTAACAAAACACTGCTGTTTGGCTGCTGATAAAACATTGCTGTTTGGTTGTTGATAAAAATATTGCTGTTTGGTTGTTGATAAAAATATTGCTGTTTGGTTGTTGATAAAACATTGCTGTTTGGTTGAGAAAATATTGCTGTTTGGTTGATGATAAAACACTGCTGCTTTGTTGCTGATAAAACATTGCTATTTGGTTGAGAAAACACTTCTACTTGGCTGTTAGAAAACAATTTTACTTGGTCGCTGAGAAAATATTACTACTTCATTGAAGTGAAAGGTGTGCAGAATGGTGAGATGCAGAGCAGTCTTGTAAGATCAACAGCCACACTTAGTGTTCTAGATGACAAATATCCATGTGACACCTGGATACATGTGTATACAGATGGACCTGCACATAATGCCGTAAAGAATGGAGGGGCAGGAGCATATACTGAATATCCAAACAACACTATTGACAAGATTTCCATACCCACTGGTAAATACTGCAACAACTTTGATGTAGAAGTTAGGGCAATTATTGCTGCAGTTGAAAAACTATCAGATTCCAGAACTGATACATGTCCTGTAGTAATTCTCACAGATGCAAGATCAGTACTGGAAGCTCTTCAGAGCAACAAACTACCAGACCTTAAGGATGCCTTGTCAAAAATTGGGTTACAACATGGAGTCACTTTGCAATGGATTCCCTCCCACTGTGGGATACCAGGCAATGAGAAAGCTGACCATCTGGCCAAAGAGGGCACTGAAATGGAGCAACCAGACATACCAATCACCTATAATCAGAAGAAAAACATGATAAAAACCTACAGGAAGCCACAAACACCACCACATGATGACTATCACATGCTAAACAAAAAGGAACAAGTCACCATCTTCCGTCTCCGAACAGGACACAGCCGACTCCGAAGTCATATGTATACAAAGTTTAAGGTTGGTACTACTAATCTATGTACATGTGCCCAGGTGCCCCAAACTGTGGAACATATCCTCCAGAACTGCATCAACTACAAGACACTGAGAAATAATTACTGGCCCAGTGAAACCACTAAAGAAGATAAGCTCTACAGTTCCATACATGAGTTACAAAAAACAGTGAAATTTATCCAAGAGACAGGACTGCAGATATAGACAGACAATGCGAACGAAGAAGAAGACTACTTCATTGCTGAGAAAACACTTCTATTTGGTTGCTGAGAAAACACTTCTATTTGGTTGCTGAGAAAACACTTCTACTTGGTTGTTACTTAGTTGTTGAGAAAACATTGCTGTTTGGTTGTTGATAAAAATATTGCTGTTTGGTTGTTGATAAAAATATTGCTGTTTGGTTGTTGATAAAACACTGCTGCTTTGTTGCTGATAAAACATTGCTGTTTGGTTGTTGATAAAACATTGCTGTTTGGTTGAGAAAACATTGCTGTTTGGTTGTTGATAAAAATATTGCTGTTTGGTTGTTGATAAAACATTGCTGTTTGGTTGTTGATAAAAATATTGCTGTTTGGTTGAGAAAATATTGCTGTTTGGTTGTTGATAAAACATTGCTGTTTGGTTGTTGATAAAACATTGCTGTTTGGTTGTTGATAAAACACTGCTGCTTTGTTGCTGATAAAACATTGCTGTTTGGTTGTTGATAAAAATATTGCTGTTTGGTTGTTGATAAAAATATTGCTGTTTGGTTGTTGATAAAACATTGCTGTTTGGTTGAGAAAATATTGCTGTTTGGTTGATGATAAAACACTGCTGCTTTGTTGCTGATAAAACATTGCTATTTGGTTGAGAAAACACTTCTACTTGGCTGTTAGAAAACAATTTTACTTGGTCGCTGAGAAAATATTACTACTTCATTGAAGTGAAAGGTGTGCAGAATGGTGAGATGCAGAGCAGTCTTGTAAGATCAACAGCCACACTTAGTGTTCTAGATGACAAATATCCATGTGACACCTGGATACATGTGTATACAGATGGACCTGCACATAATGCCGTAAAGAATGGAGGGGCAGGAGCATATACTGAATATCCAAACAACACTATTGACAAGATTTCCATACCCACTGGTAAATACTGCAACAACTTTGATGCAGAAGTTAGGGCAATTATTGCTGCAGTTGAAAAACTATCAGATTCCAGAATTGATACATGTCCTGTAGTAATTCTCACAGATGCAAGATCAGTACTGGAAGCTCTTCAGAGCAACAAACTACCAGACCTTAAGGATGCCTTGTCAAAAATTGGGTTACAACATGGAGTCACTTTGCAATGGATTCCCTCCCACTGTGGGATACCAGGCAATGAGAAAGCTGACCATCTGGCCAAAGAGGGCACTGAAATGGAGCAACCAGACATACCAATCACCTATAATCAGAAGAAAAACATGATAAAAACCTACAGGAAGCCACAAACACCACCACATGATGACTATCACATGCTAAACAAAAAGGAACAAGTCACCATCTTCCGTCTCCGAACAGGACACAGCCGACTCCGAAGTCATATGTATACAAAGTTTAAGGTTGGTACTACTAATCTATGTACATGTGCCCAGGTGCCCCAAACTGTGGAACATATCCTCCAGAACTGCATCAACTACAAGACACTGAGAAATAATTACTGGCCCAGTGAAACCACTAAAGAAGATAAGCTCTACAGTTCCATACATGAGTTACAAAAAACAGTGAAATTTATCCAAGAGACAGGACTGCAGATATAGACAGACAATGCGAACGAAGAAGAAGACTACTTCATTGCTGAGAAAACACTTCTATTTGGTTGCTGAGAAAACACTTCTACTTGGTTGTTGAGAAAACACTTCTACTTGGCTGTTACTTAGTTGTTGAGAAAACACTTCTACTTGGTTGTTGAGAAAACACTTCTACTTGGCTGTTACTTAGTTGTTGAGAAAACACTTCTACTTGGCTGTTACTTGGTTGTTGAGAAAACACTTTTACTTAGCTGTTACTTGGTCGTTGAGAAAAAAAACATTCCTCCACAATATGTCCAGAGATAAGGGAAAAGAAAAATTGGCCTAATAAATGGAACTAGTATCTACATTCACATCAATCAGTCCAGTAATACTTGGACATCAGTTCATACTTGGACAAAATACCAGACAAGTTACACTTGGACATCAATTCATACTTGGACAAAATACCAGACAAGTTACACTTGGACATCAATTCATACTTGGACAAAATACCAGACAAGTTACACTTGGACATCAATTCATACTTGGACAAAATACCAGACAGGTTACACTTGGACATCAGTTCATACTTGGACAAAATACCAGACAAGTTACACTTGGACATCAATTCATACTTGGACAAAATACCAGACAAGTTACACTTGGACATCAATTCATACTTGGACAAAATACCAGACAAGTTACACTTGGACATCAATTCATACTTGGACAAAATACCAGACAAGTTACACTTGGACATCAATTCATACTTGGACAAAATACCAGACAAGTTACACTTGGACATCAATTCATACTTGGACAAAATACCAGACAAGTTACACTTGGACATCAATTCATACTTGGACAAAATACCAGACAAGTTACACTTGGACATCAATTCATACTTGGACAAAATACCAGACAAGTTACACTTGGACATCAATTCATACTTGGACAAAATACCAGACAAGTTACACTTGGACATCAATTCATACTTGGACAAAATACCAGACAGGTTACACTTGGACATGACACTAGAGAGGTTACACTTGGACATGACACTAGAAAGGTTACACTTGGACATGACACTAGAAAGGTTACACTTGGACATGACACTAGAGAGGTTACACTTGGACATGACACTAGAAAGGTTACACTTGAACATGACACTAGAGAGGTTACACTTGGACATGACACTAGAGAGGTTACACTTGGACATGACACTAGAGAGGTTACACTTGGACATGACACTAGAGAGGTTACACTTGGACATGACACTAGAAAGGTTACACTTGGACATGACACTAGAGAGGTTACACTTGGACATGACACTAGAAAGGTTACACTTGGACATGACACTAGAGAGGTTACACTTGGACATGACACTAGAAAGGTTACACTTGGACATGACACTAGAAAGGTTACACTTGGACATGACACTAGAAAGGTTACACTTGGACATGACACTAGAAAGGTTACACTTGGACATGACACTAGAGAGGTTACACTTGGACATGACACTAGAAAGGTTACACTTGAACATGACACTAGAGAGGTTACACTTGGACATGACACTAGAAAGGTTACACTTGGACATGACACTAGAAAGGTTACACTTGGACATGACACTAGAAAGGTTACACTTGGACATGACACTAGAAAGGTTACACTTGAACATGACACTAGAGAGGTTACACTTGGACATGACACTAGAGAGGTTACACTTGGACATGACACTAGAAAGGTTACACTTGGACATGACACTAGAGAGGTTACACTTGGACATGACACTAGAGAGGTTACACTTGGACATGACACTAGAAAGGTTACACTTGGACATGACACTAGAGAGGTTACACTTGGACATGACACTAGAGAGGTTACACTTGGACATGACACTAGAAAGGTTACACTTGGACATAACACTAGAGAGGTTACACTTGGACATGACACTAGAAAGGTTACATTTGGACATGACACTAGAAAGGTTACACTTGGACATGACACTAGAAAGGTTACACTTGGATATGACACTAGACAGGTCCAACTTGGATATGACACTAGACAGGTCCAACTTGGACATGACACGAGAAAGATTACATTTGGACATGAAACTAGATAGGTTACACTTGGACATGAAACCAGACAGGTTACTCTTGGACATGACACTAGACAGGTTACACTTGGACATCACCAGACAGGTTACACTTGGACATGAAACCAGACAGGTTACTCTTGGACATGACACTAGACAGGTTACACTTGGACATCACCAGACAGGTTACACTTGGACATGAAGACAAGACAGGTTACACTTGGACATCACATCAGACAGGTTACACTTGGACATGAAGACAAGACAGGTTACACTTGGACATCACATCAGACAGGTTACACTTGGACATCACATCAGACAGGTTACACTTGGACATCACATCAGACAGGTTACACTTGGACGTCACACCAGACAGGTTACACTTGGACATCACACCAACTCGGTTACACCTGGACATGACACCAGACAGGTTACACTTAGACATCACACTAAACAGGTCACACCTGGACACCACACTAGACAGGTCACACACACCTGGACATCACACTAGACAGGTTACACCTGGACATCACACTAGACAGGTCACACCTGGACACCACACTAGACAGGTTACACCTGGACATCACACTAGACAGGTTACACCTGGACATCACACTAGACAGGTTACACCTGGACATCACACTAGACAGGTTACACCTGGACATCACACTAGACAGGTTACACCTGGACATCACACTAGACAGGTTACACCTGGACATCACACTAGACAGGTTACACCTGAGCATCACACTAGACAGGTTACACCTGAGCATCACACTAGACAGGTTACACCTGAGCATCACACTAGACAGGTTACACCTGGACACCACACTAGACAGGTTACACCTGGACATCACACTAGACAGGTTACACCTGAGCATCACACTAGACAGGTTACACCTGAGCATCACACTAGACAGGTTACACCTGAGCATCACACCAGCTAGGTTACATTTGTACATCACACCAACTAGGTTACACTTGGACATCACACCAGACAGGTTACACTTGGACATCACACCAGACAGGTTACACTTGGACATCACATCAGACAGGCTACACTTGGACATCACACCAGACAGGTTAAACATGGACATCACATCAGACAGGCTACAACTGGACATCACACAAACTAGGTTACACTTGGACATCATGCACACTAGGCTACACCTAACATCACACAAACTAGGTTACACTTGGGCACTAGACTGAGTATGTATTATAATAATATGAGAACAGTCAAGTTACACCTGACCACTAGACTGAGTATGTATTATTATAATATGAGAACAGTCAAGTTACACCTGACCACTAGACTGAGTGTACATTATCATAATATGAGAACAGTCAAGTTACACCTGACCACTAGACTGAGTGTATATTATCATAATATGAGAACAGTCAAGTTACACCTGACCACTAGACTGTGTATTATCATAATATGCAAACAGTCAAAACCACCTATGAACTAGAATGAGTATTATCATAATATAAGAACAGTCAAGGTACCCCTATGCATTAAACTGAGTGTGTATTATAATACAAGAACGGTTCTAAGGACTGCAAATGCGCCTCAAACAGCCTCTGGCAGTCAAGTCCAGCTCCTGGCCTTCCTGTGGCAGAACTGTTTAAACTGACAGGAGAAGGGGCGAGGGCGAATATCTGGCGCCTGAAAACCAGTTACTTAGGGTAGATGAGTGGCACTTTTGGTAGCTCATCTGCCGCTGTTGGCAAGATTTTTCAGCTGCCGTGCGTGGAGCGGTGCTCTTCCCGGCCAATGAAGAAAGGTACAAATGAGGTTGCCGCGCAGCATCACTGCGGAAAAGGTGGTAGAAAGGATAAAGCGAAGCAAACAGTCAAATCATGGCACCTCTGGTCTGGAGGTCGGCCACGTCCTGAGTGCAGTCATGTCGGGTGAAATGCATGAACCGGCTTGTCTCACTGCTGGCGAGACTCTTCATATGCCGTGCGTGGAGTGAAGCTCCTCCCGGTTAAGGAAGTAAATGTGGAAAAGAAATAAAGGTTGCTGTGCGGAGCCGATGGGAAAAGGTGGTGGAAAGTGAAGTTTAACCGGTATGTCCAGTAGTATCGCTACAAGAGCTATACCACGGCACCTCTGCTCTAGAGGCCGCCCACGTCCGAAATACACCTACACTGGTGAAATATGCCTAAACCGGCACACACCAGGGGTGAAACTTGATGGCTAGACATGTCATGCCACCTCCGCTCTAGAGGTCGGTAATGCCTGATAAACACCCATACTGGTGAATTTTGCCTAAACCGGCTCATACCAGGGGTGAATCTTGAAGGCTATGCATGTCACAGTACCTCTGCTCTAGAGGTCGGTCCCGTCCCAAACACGCCCATACTGGGATAATGCCTAAACCGGCTCAACCCAGGGGTAGAAGTCACTAGTGGCGAGGATTCGTCCTCCTGGACAAAAGCTCCATCCTGGTCACAACTAGGAAGGGTAGCGGCCACGACTGCAAAATGCTGAAGTCGGAGACACTGGACCAGGGAAGTCTAGATAGGCAACCACCTCTCACCCGGCGGGGATGTCTGCGTATCCTAATCACGCTGAGGTTTTCCGGTGAGAAAGTCCAACCCTGGACTGGATGGGCAACCACCTCTCACCCGGCGGTGATACACGGGTATCTCAAAACACGTCGAGGTTTTCCGGTGAGAAAGTCCAACTCTGACCTGGGTGGGCTACCACCTCTCACCCAGCGGGGATGCACTGATATCCTAAACACGTCGAGGTCTTCCGGTGAGAAAGTCCGACCCTAGACTAAACTGGTGCAATGAAAACCACGGTGTCACGCAATCCCACTTCCGAGACCCACCAAGAATACAGGCTAAAGCACTGTGACACTCTGAATCTCTTGTGGTCCTTTCGTGGATCTCGTGTGGTCTATTTTGGACCACACAGGGGACCACAGGACCTAACGAGGACCACAGGCATGAATTCAGTAGGTTCACAGTGCGGTTTTTGGTGGTAGAAGTGAACGAAGAAGAAGAAGAAGAAGAATACAAGAACAATCAAGCTACACCTATGCATTAAACTGAGTGTATTATAATACAAGAACAATCAAGCTACACCTATGCATTAAACTGAGTGTGTATTATAATACAAGAACAATCAAGCTACACCTATGCATTAAACTGAGTGTGTATTATAATACAAGAACAATCAAGCTACACCTATGCATTAAACTGAGTGTGTATTATAATACAAGAACTGTCAAGCTACACCTAGGCATCAGATTGAGTGTGTATTATCATAATATAAGAACAGTCAAGCTACACCTAGGCATTAGACTGAGTGTGTATTATCATAATATAAGAACAGTCAAGCTACACCTAGGCATTAGACTGAGTGTGTATTATCATAATATAAGAACAGTCAAGCTACACCTAGGCATTAGACTGAGTGTGTATTATCATAATATAAGAACAGTCAAGCTACACCTAGGCATTAGACTGAGTGTGTATTATCATAATATAAGAACAGTCAACCTACACCTAGGCATTAGACTGAGTGTGTATTATCATAATATAAGAACAGTCAAGCTACACCTAGGCATTAGATTGAGTGTGTATTATCATAATATAAGAACAGTCAACCTACACCTAGGCATAAGACTGAGTGTGTGTTATCATAATATAAGAACAGTCAACCTACACCTAGGCATTAGACTGAGTGTGTATTATTATAATATAAGAACAGTCAACCTACACCTAGGCATTAGATTGAGTGTGTATTATCATAATATAAGAACAGTCAACCTACACCTAGGCATTAGACTGAGTGTGTATTATCATAATATAAGAACAGTCAACCTACACCTAGGCATAAGACTGAGTGTGTATTATCATAATATGAGAATGGGTAAGCTACACCTAGGCATTAGACTGAGTGTGTATTATTATAATATGAGAATGGGTAACCTACACCTAGGCATTAGACTGAGTGTGTATTATTATAATATGAGAATGGGTAAGCTACACCTAGGCATTAGACTGAGTGTATATTATTATAATATGAGAATAGGTAAGCTACACCTAGGCATTAGACTGAGTGTGTATTATGAGAATGGCAGGCAGAGACACACAGAAAGCTGCACTCTCACACCAGGCACGTTACACCTGAGCACTAGACTGAGTGTGTATTATAATATGAGAATGGCAGGCAGAGACACACAGAGAGCTGCACTCTCACACCAGGCACGTTACACTAGACTGAGTGTGTATTATGAGAATGGCAGGCAGAGACACACAGAGAGCTGCACTCTCACACCAGGCACGTTACACTAGACTGAGTGTGTATTATGAGAATGGCAGGCAGAGACACAGAGAAAGCTGCACTCTCACACCAGGCACGTTACACTAGACTGAGTGTGTATTATAATATGAGAATGGCAGGCAGAGACACACAGAGAGCTGCACTCTCACACCAGGCACGTTACACTAGACTGAGTGTGTATTACCATATACTGAGCAAACAATACTTAGCATTTGAATACCATGTCATATATTGACAACATTTGAACACTGCATCATATACTGAGCAAATGACACTTAACATTTCAACACCATGTCACATATTGAGCAAATGATACTTAGTATTTGAAAACTTGTCATATGATGGATACTGATATCTGAAATCCAGAGACTACATCATCTACATTACATCATCTCATGAAAGAAAACAGATAAGATGCTCATGTTTCAGAAATTATATGCTAAATTACCTCAACACAATGGTCAAGATAAACTAAATTACCTCAACACAATGGTCAAGATAAACTAAATTACCTCAACACAATGGTCAAGATAAACTAAATTACCTCAACACAATGGTCAAGATAAACTAAATTACCTCAACACAATGGCCAAGATAAACTAAATTACCTCAACACAATGGTCAAGATAAACTAAATTACCTCAACACAATGGTCAAGATAAACTAAATTACCTCAACACAATGGTCAAGATAAAATAAGTGGATATAAAACCTGTGAGAAGGATCACGACAAGACAAGGAAACATCATCTTACCATCCTGAAGCCCCACCAATCATAAGTTGCTTGCAAGCTGAGTACTTGGTGATGTCACCAAAAATGCGCTCTGTGAGAGCATCTATCGAAGTCTTTGGTTCAGCACTGATGAAAATGTAATCATCGATGTCACCGTCAAACGGCTCGTTGTCGGAACTCTCGCCATGAGGCTTGGCCATGTCGTCTTCTGAGCTGTTACTTATGACCTCAATTTCTGATATCTTGCTGCAGACTTTCTCATTACAACCAACTAAAAAAGTAAAACATTCATTTAAATAACTAAGCACACATCACATGACGTCATATTATTTTTCTTAGATTTTGTTAAGCTTTGTTTGTACTTTTTCTCAGATGTCTATTCTGAGGTGTAGCTATTCACCGCTAAAGGTGAATGTGACATAGTACTAAAGGTGAATGTGTAGTATAGACATAGTACTAAAGGTGAATGTGTGGTGTAGACATAGTACTAAAGGTGAATGTGTAGTATAGACATAGTACTAAAGGTGAATGTGTAGTACAGACATAGTACTAAAGGTGAATGTGTAGTATAGACATAGTACTAAAGGTGAATGTGTGGTGTAGACATAGTACTAAAGGTGAATGTGTAGTATAGACATAGTACTAAAGGTGAATGTGTAGTATAGACATAGTACTAAAGGTGAATGTGTGGTGTAGACATAGTACTAAAGGTGAATGTGTAGTATAGACATAGTACTAAAGGTGAATGTGTAGTATAGACATAGTACTAAAGGTGAATGTGTGGTGTAGACATAGTACTAAAGGTGAATGTGTAGTATAGACATAGTACTAAAGGTGAATGTGTGGTGTAGACATAGTACTAAAGGTGAATGTGTAGTAAAGACATAGTACTAAAGGTGAATGTGTAATGTAGACATAGTACTAAAGCCAAATGTGCCCAGCAGGCACCAGAAAAGAAATATTTGTTGTCTCTAAGGGGCCAGAGGAACAACTGTGGACAAAAGTTAGTTACTCTCCCAGGATCAGACTAGACAGATTGATCTGAGAGACTTTGTGTTCTGCAACACAGAGAACAACACACCCAGGCACGCTCCTTCTCCCACTGAATAACAACACAACATCTGACTCTATATTTCAAGCTTACAACGCAACAGTAACACAACTGTAGGAACAATCAAGAGTTGAAGTTCAACAGACATCAAATTTATTGATGTGGAAGATGAGGATGATAGAAATGACAATGGTAAGAAAAACTGCTGTCATACAACAATGACAAAACGTATAACATGAAAAACTTCCTGGGTACACAGTCCATGCCATAAGGAAGAAACATTCCACCACAAAGAAGGTACAAAAATTGTGCTACTTACAAATGTCTGGAATGAATAACAACTTCCAGAATAACACTACATCTTCCAAGAATAAGCAAACACACAACAGTACACTCTAGTCCTAACAAGGATGCTACAACATAATTCCTACAGGCTAATACAGAAGAACTTTGTCCTAACAAGGATGCTACAACATAATTCCTACAGGCTAATACAGAAGAACTTTGTCCTAACAAGGATGCTACAACATAATTCCTACATGCTAATACAGAAGAACTTTGTCCTAACAAGGATGCTACAACATAATTCCTACATGCTAATACAGAAGAACTTTGTCCTAACAAGGATGCTACAACATAATTCCTACAGGCTAATACAGAAGAACTTTGTCCTAACAAGGATGCTACAACATAATTCCTACATGCTAATACAGAAGAACTTTGTCCTAACAAGGATGCTACAACATAATTCCTACATGCTAATACAGAAGAACTTTGTCCTAACAAGGATGCTACAACATAATTCCTACATGCTAATACAGAAGAACTTTATCCTAACAAGGATGCTACAACATAATTCCTACATGCTAATATAGAAGAACTTTGTCCTAACAAGGATGCTACAACATAATTCCTACGTGCTAATACAGAAGAACTTTGTCCTAACAAGGACAGCACAGGTGTGACTACACTCAAACTATGACATGACTGATATCTCTACAAGCTGCTCCTGGCTGCTACAAAAACTCTGACAAGAATCATCCCTGACCAGAAATCAGCTGGTTAAAAATATCCTTCCCCTAAACTTTACTCACCCTTCCTAAAATCTACCCTCACCAGTAAAATCCTGAGAATTCCTAATTCCTATGAGCTAAAGTTACCTGTTCAGGTGTTGTGCTGTGAAGATGTGGCATGCCACTGTTTTGGCTTAAAAGCATATTACAGCAGTCATTTTGTCAGCTTCTGAGTGTAGATAAAAAAAAGCAGGAGACTTTCAATCTTCTTTGGGTAGTGACTGCATTTGCAGGCAATTACTGGGAAATTACTGATTTAAAAAAAAAAAAAGAAAAACTGTAACTTGTGGAGGTTGTTGATTAATGAAACTGGTTTATATTATCAAATACCTAGCAACACGCAACCAAGAAAATTGGTTTGAGGTAATCAGACTGGCAGGATGATGATGCTGAATTTGTCTGAAGGGGAATCAGTCAGTTCTGACATGCTCAGCATGTGAGCTTTCTGTAAAGATTGAAATCTCACAGCAAATAAGGCAATTTTAAAAAATCTGACACAAACATTTCCCTCCCAATGATGTTTTACACTTTAAAAAGTATGAAGTACTGAATGTTGTACTGACAAAACTGGCATTTTGGAAAGTGCTTCATGTAAGATAAAAGACAGATACAAATGTACACATTTCAAAAAATCCTAGCACAATCACCATTAGCAGACTCCACCACCTGGGGACTATGACAAACACTGGCCAATTAGTTAGGCCAGGCCTATTACTGAGAATACAAACAGGGTGGAGGATCTTGGTCAGCTAACCTGCAACCCTGAAGCTAGCATGTCAGCTATGGATAGCCAACCCTGAAGCTAGCATGTCAGCTACGGATAGCCAACCCTGAAGCTAGCATGTCAGCTACGGATAACCAACCCCGAAGCTAGCATGTCAGCTACGGATAGCCAACCCTGAAGCTAGCATGTCAGCTACGGATAGCCAACCCCGAAGCTAGCATGCCAGCTACGGATAGCCAACCCCGAAGCTAGCATGCCAGCTACGGATAGCCAACCCTGAAGCTAGCATGTCAGCTACGGATAGCCAACCCCGAAGCTAGCATGCCAGCTATAGGTAGCCAACTCTGAAGCTAGCATGCCAGCTATAAGTAGCCAACTCTAAAGCTAGCATGCCAGCTATAGGCAGCCAACTCTGAAGCTAGCATGTCTGCTATGGGAAGATGACTGCACAATCGGACAGCCTCTTTGCCTCCTTTCCCAGAGAAACCTTGTTCATAACCTTCTAGTATAACAACAAAGATGACAGGGAGAGTCTTCATATTTCACTATATATGGTGTTGGGTCTGGGTAATATGTGTGTGGTTGCACTTTCCTGTAGTTGATGTGTGAGTATACTGAAATTAATCTTTGGACGATACATCGACCTCTTTTGTCAAGACAACATCAACAAAATTGATACCTGCCCAATTTGCATCTACTCAACCGATTCTCCTTGCAGGAAGTAACGTCACTGAGTTGTTTCTTCCCTTCAACCATGGAAGAGTTCCACTTTCGGGACGTATTCAAACCTTATAAGGAACCGTCTTTGTTGTTCAGGAGAGGAAAAGTTCATCAATTCCTACATGCTAATACAGAAGAACTTTATCCTAACAAGGATGCTACAACATAATTCCTACATGCTAATACAGAAGAACTTTGTCCTAACAAGGATGCTACAACATAATTCCTACATGCTAATACAGAAGAACTTTGTCCTAACAAGGACAGCACAGGTGTGACTACACTCAAACTATGACATGACTGATATCTCTACAAGCTGCTCCTGGCTGCTACAAAAACTCTGACAAGAATCATCCCTGACCAGAAATCAGCTGGTTAAAAATATCCTTCCCCTAAACTTTACTCACCCTTCCTAAAATCTGCCCTCACCAGTAAAATCCTGAGAATTCCTAATTCCTATGAGCTAAAGTTACCTGTTCAGGTGTTGTGCTGTGAAGATGTGGCATGCCACTGTTTTGGCTTAAAAGCATATTACAGCAGTCATTTTGTCAGCTTCTGAGTGTAGATAAAAAAAAAGCAGGAGACTTTCAATCTTCTTTGGGTAGTGACTGCATTTGCAGGCAATTACTGGGAAATTACTGATTTAAAAAAAAAAAAAGAAAAACTGTAACTTGTGGAGGTTGTTGATTAATGAAACTGGTTTATATTATCAAATACCTAGCAACACGCAACCAAGAAAATTGGTTTGAGGTAATCAGACTGGCAGGATGATGATGCTGAATTTGTCTGAAGGGGAATCAGTCAGTTCTGACATGCTCAGCATGTGAGCTTTCTGTAAAGATTGAAATCTCACAGCAAATAAGGCAATTTTAAAAAATCTGACACAAACATTTCCCTCCCAATGATGTTTTACACTTTAAAAAGTATGAAGTACTGAATGTTGTACTGACAAAACTGGCATTTTGGAAAGTGCTTCATGTAAGATAAAAGACAGATACAAATGTACACATTTCAAAAAATCCTAGCACAATCACCATTAGCAGACTCCACCACCTGGGGACTATGACAAACACTGGCCAATTAGTTAGGCCAGGCCTATTACTGAGAATACAAACAGGGTGGAGGATCTTGGTCAGCTAACCTGCAACCCTGAAGCTAGCATGTCAGCTATGGATAGCCAACCATGAAGCTAGCATGTCAGCTACGGATAGCCAACCCTGAAGCTAGCATGTCAGCTACGGATAACCAACCCCGAAGCTAGCATGTCAGCTACGGATAGCCAACCCTGAAGCTAGCATGTCAGCTACAGATAACCAACCCCGAAGCTAGCATGCCAGCTACGGATAGCCAACCCTGAAGCTAGCATGCCAGCTACGGATAGCCAACCCTGAAGCTAGCATGTCAGCTACGGATAGCCAACCCCGAAGCTAGCATGCCAGCTATAGGTAGCCAACTCTGAAGCTAGCATGCCAGCTATAAGTAGCCAACTCTAAAGCTAGCATGCCAGCTATAGGCAGCCAACTCTGAAGCTAGCATGTCTGCTATGGGAAGATGACTGCACAATCGGACAGCCTCTTTGCCTCCTTTCCCAGAGAAACCTTGTTCATAACCTTCTAGTATAACAACAAAGATGACAGGGAGAGTCTTCATATTTCACTATATATGGTGTTGGGTCTGGGTAATATGTGTGTGGTTGCACTTTCCTGTAGTTGATGTGTGAGTATACTGAAATTAATCTTTGGACGATACATCGACCTCTTTTGTCAAGACAACATCAACAAAATTGATACCTGCCCAATTTGCATCTACTCAACCGATTCTCCTTGCAGGAAGTAACGTCACTGAGTTGTTTCTTCCCTTCAACCATGGAAGAGTTCCACTTTCGGGACGTATTCAAACCTTATAAGGAACCGTCTTTGTTGTTCAGGAGAGGAAAAGTTCATCAATACTTACTTGGCACGGAAGGTACCATGATCAACAGGGTGGTCCTTCCGTCCAGGCTAAGATTTTAATCTAAAAATCCTAATCACCGCGAGGTGGTACAATTATCCAGCTGCACTATGCGGTGTTTAAAATATTTTTTTTAAGTTATCGAATTCCCACAGATATGTCTGATATAATACCAGGCATGGCGAGTTTAAGCCGGTCAAGACTGTATAGCTCCTTTCTTTGTAGCACACACTGGTAACTGACTATTGCAGCGTGGTGGTAGAGCTGACAGCGAAGCGTGGCTAGGGCTTATTTGCTCTTAACCATGAATATAAAAGCTACCAGGAACTATAACTCGTCTGCTTCTTATCACCCTCAAACCACCATCTTCTCTGTTCTGTGTAGATAACGTGTTGGTGGTCTTCTGCCCTCTCTGTAGATAACGTGTTGGTGGTCTTCTGCCCTCTCTGTAGATAACGTGTTGGTGGTCTTCTGCCCTCTCTGTAGATAACGTGTTGGTGGTCTTCTGCCCTCTCTGTAGATAACGTGTTGGTGGTCTTCTGCCCTCTCTGTAGATAACGTGTTGGTGATCTTCTGCCCTCTCTGCAAATAACGTGTTGGTGGTCTTCTGCCCTCTCTGCAGATAACGTGTTGGTGGTCTTCTGCCCTCTCTGCAGATAACGTGTTGGTGATCTTCTGCCCTCTCTGTAGATAACGTGTTGGTGATCTTCTGCCCTCTCTGCAGATAACGTGTTGGTGATCTTCTGCCCTCTCTGTGGTAGTGATCTTGTGTTTTCTCTTGAGATAAAGTGGTAGTGATCTTGTGTTTTCTCTGGAGATAAAGTGGTAGTGATCTTGTGTTTTCTCTGCAGATAAAGTGGTAGTGATCTTGTGTTTTCTCTTGAGATAAAGTGGTAGTGATCTTGTGTTTTCTCTGGAGATAAAGTGGTAGTGATCTTGTATTTTCTCTGCAGATAACGTGGTGGTGATATTGTGTTTTCTCTGCAGATAACGTGGTGGTGATATTGTGTTTTCTCTGCAGATAACGTGGTGGTGATCTTGTATTTTCTCTGCAGATAACGTGGTGGTGATCTTGTATTTTCTCTGCAGATAAAGTGGTGGTGGTCTTGTTTTCTCTGCAGATAAAGTGGTGGTGATCTTGTGTTTTCTCTGCAGACATGGAGATGATTTTGAAGCACAAATAGGATGGGAAGGTGGTTTTAATGGCATACTTGTCCTAATTCTCTGCACACTCTACAACCAAAGAGACGACGTAATAAAACTGAGAGTTACACCCATTAACCAGATTGGGAGTTACGTCCATTAACCAGGTTGGGAGTTACGTCCATTAACCAGGCTGAGAGTTCCACCTCATTAATCAGGTTAGGAGTTACACCCATTAACCAGGTTGGGAGTTTTGTCCATTAACCAGTTTGGAAGCTACACCCATTAACCAGTAAAGCAGTATACTCGGGTGGTGATTCATTCTATCTGCTCTTCTGTGTGTATAATGTAAACTGTAGATGTATTGCTATTCATTTCTATGTATATTTCCACTGCTCCCAGGTTCATTCTCTCTCAGTGGAAATAGTAATACAGAAGCAGCAACTTTACAGTTGAAATGACTTTAATGATGCACGGGGTGACGATGAGTCGATGAGCGATATGACGAGAACGACAAAAAGCATCAACAAAATCCATGGACACAAGACTGGACATCTCCACGATACAATATATGTTCCTGGCAGACTACTGTCGCCATCAGAACAACCTAATACACTCTATTCTACATCTATTTCACTAAACAACATTTCTAACAGCCTAATCTACGTCTCTCTCAGACGATACACAAAACACAACTGTCCCTCAGTCATATGACTTCTCTCTCACCTGACCTTTTTCCTGTCATTCCCCATCCGTGACCTTCGTGCAACCCGAGACAAAAGAGATGGACTCTACTCACAAACAGCTGATTACTTTAGAAGATAACTCATTTTATACAAACGTTCCAATTCTCAGATGAGTTATCTATCTTACATCTTAACATTCAATATACTGCTATACCAGGTTGGGAATTACACCTATTAAATAAGTTGAAAGTTACATCCATTAACCAGGTTAAGAGAATACATGAATCTGTTAACAGATGTATCATGTGTAGGCGGACAGGATCTTGGTTTGCTCCACCACCGGCACCGATAAACATCCATTCCCTCTATCATAACCATCTTTGTGAAGATTACTGTAAACTGACCTAGCTGACAAAATGTAACTCTAAACTTTACACTAAACAAAACAAAAGTAGGAACAGCTTTATTAGTTAACGAGCACACATTTGTAACCTTTCTGTTTACAGTCATGCAGAAACACGTGGGGTTTTTTTTTTTGGTGGTGATCTTGTGTTTTCTCTGCAGATAAAGTGGTAGTGATCTTATGTTTTCTCTGCAGATAAAGTGGTAGTGATCTTATGTTTTCTCTGCAGATAAAGTGGTGGTGATCTTGTGTTTTCTCTGCAGATAAAGTGGTAGTGATCTTATGTTTTCTCTGCAGATAAAGTGGTAGTGATCTTATGTTTTCTCTGCAGATAAAGTGGTAGTGATCTTATGTTTTCTCTGCAGATAAAGTGGTAGTGATCTTATGTTTTCTCTGCAGATAAAGTGGTGGTGATCTTGTGTTTTCTCTGCAGATAAAGTGGTAGTGATCTTATGTTTTCTCTGCAGATAAAGTGGTGGTGATCTTATGTTTTCTCTGCAGATAAAGTGGTGGTGATCTTATGTTTTCTCTGCAGATAAAGTGGTGGTGATCTTATGTTTTCTCTGCAGACATAGAGATGATTTTGAAGCACACATAGGATGGGAAGGTGGTTTTAATGGCATACTTGTCCTAATTCTCTGCACACTCTACAACCAAAGAGACTACGTAATCAAACTGAGAATTACACCCATTAACCAGGTTGGGAGTTACGTCCATTAACCAGGTTGGGAGTTACGTCCATTAACCAGGCTGAGAGTTCCACCTCATTAATCAGGTTAGGAGTTACACCCATTAACCAGATTGGGAGTTACGTCCATTAACCAGGTTGGGAGTTACGTCCATTAACCAGGCTGAGAGTTCCACCTCATTAATCAGGTTAGGAGTTACACCCATTAACCAGGTTGGGAGTTTTGTCCATTAACCAGTTTGGAAGCTACACCCATTAACCAGTAAAGCAGTATACTCGGGTGGTGATTCATTCTATCTGCTCTTCTGTGTGTATAATGTAAACTGTAGATGTATTGCTATTCATTTCTATGTATATTTCCACTGCTCCCAGGTTCATTCTCTCTCAGTGGAAATAGTAATACAGAAGCAGCAACTTTACAGTTGAAATGACTTTAATGATGCACGGGGTGACGATGAGTCGATGAGCGATATGACGAGAACGACAAAAAGCATCAACAAAATCCATGGACACAAGACTGGACATCTCCACGATACAATATATGTTCCTGGCAGACTACTGTCGCCATCAGAACAACCTAATACACTCTATTCTACATCTATTTCACTAAACAACATTTCTAACAGCCTAATCTACGTCTCTCTCAGACGATACACAAAACACAACTGTCCCTCAGTCATATGACTTCTCTCTCACCTGGCCTTTTTCCTGTCATTCCCCATCCGTGACCTTCGTGCAACCCGAGACAAAGGAGATGGACTCTACTCACAAACAGCTGATTACTTTAGAAGATAACTCATTTTATACAAACGTTCCAATTCTCAGATGAGTTATCTATCTTACATCTTAACATTCAATATACTGCTATACCAGGTTGGGAATTACACCTATTAAATAAGTTGAAAGTTACATCCATTAACCAGGTTAAGAGAATACATGAATCTGTTAACAGATGTATCATGTGTAGGCGGACAGGATCTTGGTTTGCTCCACCACCGGCACCGATAAACATCCATTCCCTCTATCATAACCATCTTTGTGAAGATTACTGTAAACTGACCTAGCTGACAAAATGTAACTCTAAACTTTACACTAAACAAAACAAAAGTAGGAACAGCTTTATTAGTTAACGAGCACACATTTGTAACCTTTCTGTTTACAGTCATGCAGAAACACGTGGTGTTTTGTTTTGTTTGTTTTTTACAACTGTATGCTAGTTAATTAACTGGGCAACCCACAATTTGTCCATGAAATAAAACTAGCCAATCTTTATTAAGTTTGATGGGCTGAACACAAAAATGGCAATGAAATTTGCAAAGTGGCTCTTGTTTAGAAGATACTCCGTCTGCGTTGTTTACATAGGTATCAAGTGGCAATACATTTGTTTCATTAATGATTGTAATATAACTGGGATCAAAACTTCAGCAGTGGAATCTTCTTATGGGAAATGTCAGAATGACTTTATTTCGGGCTCATCATGAAAAGCTTCAGATGTTTACGGGGAAGAAGATGGCCTTGTGTATTGCTTTGATGTAAATAATCTTGTGCATTGCTGTGATGTAAATAATCTTGTGCATTGCTGTGATGTAAATAACCTTGTGCATTGCTGTGATGTAAATAATCTTGTGCATTGTTGTGACGTAAATAACCTTGTGCATTGCTGTGATGTAAATAATCTTGTGCATTGTTGTGATGTAAATGGCCTTGTGTATTGCTGTGATGTAAATGGCCTTGTGTATTGCTGTGATGTAAATGGCCTTGTGTATTGTTGTGATGTAAATGGCCTTGTGTATTGCTGTGATGTAAATGGCCTTGTGTATTGCTTTGATGTAAATGGCCTTGTGTATTGTTGTGATGTATACGACCTTGTGCACTGCTGTGATATAAATGACCTTGCGTATTGCTGTGGTGTAAATTGCTTGACAAATGCCACACGGCCCGCAAGAATGGCGACTTTTTATAGACTCGTCCAACTTGAGTCTCAAGGCTGTGTTGCTGCATAATGGAAGCCGTCTTCTCTCTGCTCCAGTAGGACATGTTGTCTACATGACAGAAACATCAAAACCTTATGCAGCTGTTGGACTATCTTCAGCAGCTAAAGTACATCTGCTATCTCTGAAGATAGTGGCTGTGTTGATGGGTCTGCAGATGAGATACATGAAGCCAACGAAACCATTGCACTGTGTGAAGAGAGCCTGGCCTGGAAGGAAGTCTTTGAAAGTTGTGGAAAAGAACGAGCAACACCCAGTACTGGTAGAGAGAATGCTTGTACCAATTTGGGGGAACGTCACTGCACAGGGGTATATACAAGATATCCTGACACCTCATACAAGATATCCTGACTCTTGATATGCGATATCCTGACACCTCATTCACGATATCCTGACACCTTCCTCCTATCACTGTGAGTATCACCTTCCTCCCTACCACTGTGAGTATCACCTTCCCCCTACCATTGTGAGTATCACTTTCCCCTACCACTGTGAGTATCACCTTCCTCCCTATCACTGTGAGTATCACCTTCCCCCTACCATTGTGAGTATCACTTTCCCCTACCACTGTGAGTATCACCTTCCCCCTACCACTGTGAGTATCACTTTCCCCCACCATTGTGAATATCACCTTCCCCCACCACTGTGAGTATCACCTACCACTGTGAGTATCACTTTCCCCTACCACTGTGAATATCACTTTCCCCCTACCACTGTGAGTATCACCTTCCCCCTACCACTGTGAGTATCACTTTCCCCCACCACTGTGAGTATCACCTTCCCCTACTACTGTGAATATCACCTTCCCTCTACCACTGTGAGTATCACCTTCCCCCACCACTGTGAGTATCACCTCCCCTACCACTGTGAGTATCACCTCCCTTCTCCCACCACTGTGAGTATCACCTCCCTTCTCCTACCACTGTGAGTATCACCTCCCTTCCCCCACCACTGTGAGTATCACCTTCCCCTACCACTGTGAGTATCACCTCCCTTCCCCTACCACTGTGAGTATCACCTTTCCCTACCACTGTGAGTA
Organism: Achatina immaculata; assembly: GCA_009760885.1. Classification (NCBI taxonomy): domain Eukaryota; kingdom Metazoa; phylum Mollusca; class Gastropoda; order Stylommatophora; family Achatinidae; genus Lissachatina; species Lissachatina immaculata. The sequence continues at coordinate 8,116,618 of CM019694.1, forward strand.
TCACCTTCCCCCTACCACTGTGAGTATCACCTTCCCCCTACCACTGTGAATATCACCTCCCTTCCCCCACCACTGTGAATATCACCTCGCCCCACCACTGTGAATATCACCTCCCCCCACCACTGTGAATATCACCTCCCTTCCCCCACCACTGTGAATATCACCTCCCCCCACCACTGTATCACCTCACTTGTGTTTGAAACAGAATCTCGTTGAATTCTCCCTCTCCACTAACACACTAATCGTTGCAGTTTCTCAGAATATTTCGTCACAAACGGACAGAAAATACGCGAGTTATGGGTTAAAATATAAAGTGTAGCTTTCTTTCGCAAGACAGTATACGTTCAATTTTATATGCTTACGCCGAAAAACTATTCGTTACACCTAAACGACCTTTGTAGATGTGCAAATGTGGACAGATTTTAAAACTATCCTAATCACAAATATTGAAGAACTGCTAACTTAAGCACAACAGCAAATGGCAAAATGCACAGGCTGTTTAGTACGTGTCACCGTAATCTGCCCGAACATCGTATCTTCTGTTCTATGTAGGCCAACAGAGTCAGATAATTGCTATATATAGGTATGCTGGTCTGCGACTGTCCGGAGCTATCTAGTGCTCTGTAGCTTCTTGCTGAGTTCTGGCCGTATTGTCTCAAGAAGTTGATGCTATGATGTTTTGTTGGATGTTGCTGGCTCTGGGTGAGTTTGGTTGAATATTCTCCTGGCTTTGTCTGGGTCACACACGTCAACAGTCATCTTTTATTCTTGCCTGTATTGCCACACTATGATTTCTTGTAGCCACAAGTTGAATACTGCTGATGTAATCTATTCGTTAGACTTTTCTTCGGTTTTAGATGTGCTAGTCTGTTTTAACTATTTTATTTATGATTAGTTTCATAACTCTATTTTCTTTACTCGTACGATTTTATTTCATCTATTGTCATAATTTATTCTACCTTAAGATTGCTGGTAGCAACATCTGGCACTGTGGACAAGTCATGGAACTCTTTGTCTTGATTATGCAGTTAAATTATTTATATTCTGGATCTATTTATATCCAGTCTTGTCGTGCGAAGGTCTGTGTATTCTAGATTTAATTTCTTTCCTTGTGGTTTGAAATCTCTGTATGTTCTAGATTTACTTTCTTTCTTGTGATATAAAGATCTCTGTATATTCTAGACTTACTTCTTTCTTGTGGGATAAACTCTTGGTGCTCTATATCAATTTTCCATCCTGTCGTGTAAAGCTCTCTGTGTGTTCTAAATCAACTTTCTATCTGGTCGTATAAAGCTCTCAGTGTGTTCTAGATCAGATTTCTATCTTGTCGTATAGCACTCAGTGTGTTCTAGATCAACTTTCTGTCTTGTCGTATAAAGCTCTCTTTGTGTTCTAGATCAACTTTCTATCTTGTCATAGAAAGCTCTCTTTGCGTTCTAGATCAACTTTCTATCTTGTCGTAGAAAGCTCTCTTTGTGTTCTAGATCAACTTTCTATCTTGTCGTATAAAGCTATCTTTTTGTTATAGATCAACTTTCTATCTTGTCGTATAAAACTATCTTTTTGTTCTAGATCAACTTTCTATCTTGTCCTTTAAAGCTATCTTTGCATTCTAGATCAACTTTTTATCTTGTCATATAAAGCTATCTTTGTGTTCTAGATAAACTTTCTATCTTGTCATATATAGCTATCTTTGTGTTCTAGATCAACTTTCTATCTTGTCGTATAAAGCTCTCTTTGTGTTCTAGATCAACTTTCTATCTTGTCGTATAAAGCTCTCTTTGTGTTCTAGATCAACTTTCTATCTTGTCGTATAAAGCTCTCTTTGTGTTCTAGATCAACTTTCTGTCTTGCTGTATAAAGCTCTCTTTGTGTTCTAGATCAACGTTCTATCTTGCCATATAAAGCTCTCATTTTGTTCTAGATCAACTTTCTATCTTGCCGTATAAAGCTCTCTTTGTGTTTCTCTTCCTCCCCGTAACATGTTGTGTATTCACTGCGACACTATCATGTTTCTCTGCTCCTTGTCTTGTCTTGTCTTGTCTTGTCTCCTTCCTCACATACCTCTGGGTGCTGAGAAGACAAAAAGATGTCTTGATAGGGCTCAGCGATTTGCTTCATAGAATGTAATTCTGTAATTTCCTGTCTCCATCTCTTGCCTGGGGTGGGGGTGGGGGGAACTTCTTACCTACAAATCTTAGTGTGAATGTTGTCTGTGATATACTGTCTGGTGGTAACCGTGTAACATGGCCAAATCATTTGACTTGCTGTTTCTGGATATAGTGTGATACTGGTGCTACTCCAACCTTTCCCTGATGGTGTCATTTCTTATTTGGCCTCTTCTTGTCACATTTAGTATTCTCCTTAAACATCTCATTTCTGTCATGATGATTTTTCTTTTGTTTTCGGTTGTTTCATGTCCCGTCAACTTACAAACCAGACTTGGAAGGAAAATTGTGTTGTATAGTGCTTTTTTTTGTTTCTTTAATTTTCCTTGAAACTTTAATAAACGGTGAATATTTAATACATCTCCATGTAACACGTGATACAATCTATCATGCACTATGTAAAAAGATATTGCATTCAGGTATTTGGCCAAAAGAATGAAATAGAACTGTATTCATACCACTGCCAAAAAAGGTAACCTGAAATTATGCACAAACTACAGAACTGTTGCCCTGATTAGTCATGCCAGTAAAATTCTGTTAACAATCATAATGGGTAGACTTTGTAAGAAAACAGAAGTTGGTTTTAGACAAGGAAGAGGAACAAGAGATCATATTCAATATAAGATTAATAATCGAGAAGTGCTGAGAATTTAATTTGAATCTATATTTATCTTTTATAGACTACTCAAAGGCATTTGATTGTGTACAACACCAGAAACTTTGGGAAATAATGGAAAAAATGGAATTTCCAACACATTTGATACATTAATATCACTGTTGTATCTAGACCAACAAGCAGCAGTAAGAATAAATGGTGAAACAACAACTTGGTTTGACATAAAACAAGGGGTCCATCAGGGGTGCATACTGTCGCCTTACTTATTTAAATTGTATACTGAAAATATAATGAGGAATGTTAGAGAAGATATAGACAAAGAATATTACGATGCCATAACAATTGGAGGTTATGAAATGCCAGAGATTAGATATGCTGATGACACAGTATTACTGCCCACAACACAAAAAGGAAGGTACAGTCCGTAAGAACAGCGAAGATCAAAACCTCTATCTTAATGCAAAGAAAACTAAATTGATGACAACTGACAAATCAAATAAGGAAGCCGAAATATGTATCAATGAGGAAAAATTGAAAGAGGCGGAGAATTTGTAATATCTTGGATCACTGCTAATTAATAATGGATATACAACGAGGGAAATAAAATAGAATGCACTTTTTAAGCTCCGCCAGAATATACGTTAAGGCAATTTTCTCTGCTTTCTTCTTGGTATCTTCACTACGACATCAACTACCAAAAACTTGATATTCACAACAACAGCATGAATTGTGGAGACACGTTCATTTGTAATAACTTTCATTTTGATATAAGTCTTGTAAACATGCACAACTTTAATCAATTCTGCGAAAAAAAGACATTTCATGGACATAATCTGCTAAATGAATTATGTAAATCTGATGAACATTCCTCTAGTGGGAGCCGCACAAGCCGCCCTGCCAAATCTGCCTGACTGTCATGCTGCCCAAGACACGCCACTTGATGGCAGCAACCCTGGTACAATCTTTGGAGTGACCCATGAGATCGGTGTCAAGGCCACGCCGCTGAGGGTTGGAAATCTGCGCCAGAGGACGCCCATCCCAACAGGTCACTTCGCCACCAACTTCATCAAGAACAAGAGTGTCTGGCCGGTCATTTTGTTGCCCTACCAGTGTAAGTGTATCATGTAGTGAACATTAATTGTATCCTTGAAACTTTAATAAACGGTGAATATTTAATACATCTCCATGTAACACGTGATACAATCTATCATGCACTATGTAAAAAGATATTGCATTCAGGTATTTGGCCAAAAGAATGAAATAGAACTGTATTCATACCATTGCCAAAAAAGGTAACCTGAAATTATGCACAAACTACAGAAATGTTGCCCTGATTAGTCATGCCAGTAAAATTCTGTTAACAATCATAATGGGTAGACTTTGTAAGAAAACAGAAGTTGGTTTTAGACAAGGAAGAGGAACAAGAGTTCATATATTCAATATAAGATTAATAATCGAGAAGTGCTGAGAATTTAATATGAATCTATATTTATCTTTTATAGACTACTCAAAGGCATTTGATTGTGTACAACACCAGAAACTTTGGGAAATAATGGAAAAAATGGAATTTCCAACACATTTGATACATTAATATCACTGGTGTATCTAGACCAATCTATTGCTCTTCAGAAAGTAAAACAAATAAAGAATCTGTGGAGAGGAGCAGACAGAACCACAAAAAAAGATTTTTAAGGGCATGCATCTTTCCCATCGCAACATATGCCTGTGAGACCTGGACACTTAACAAAACAGCTGAGAAGCACATAAATGCCTTGAATGTAAATGCTATAGAAGAGTTCTCCAAATATCGTGGACACAAAAAAGAACAAAATATCTATACTACAAGAGCTTAATATTGAAGAAGGCTGGCTAGTAAATAGGATTAAAGAGAGAAAACTTAAATATTTTGGCCACATTAAACGTCATGATAATTTAGAGAAGACCGTATTGGAAGGATACATAATGGGAAAAAGAAAAAGAGGAAGACCGAAACGAAGATGGCTGCAGGACATCGTGATGATGGAAATGGATGCAGCAGCAGCAGGCCATCTTGCTCACAACCGAGAGGCCTACAGGAGTGCTGTTTGGGAGGCAAAGTTCCGCAAGGGACATGCAAAGGAATGAATGAATGATCTAGACCAACAAGCAGCAGTAAGAATAAATGGTGAAACAACAACTTGGTTTGACATAAAACAAGGGGTCCATCAGGGGTGCATACTGTCGCCTTACTTATTTAAATTGTATACTGAAAATATAATGAGGAATGTTAGAGAAGATATAGACAAAGAATATTACGATGCCATAACAATTGGAGGTTATGAAATGCCAGAGATTAGATATGCTGATGACACAGTATTACTGCCCACAACACAAAAAGGAAGGTACAGTCCGTAAGAACAGCGAAGATCAAAACCTCTATCTTAATGCAAAGAAAACTAAATTGATGACAACTGACAAATCAAATAAGGAAGCCGAAATATGTATCAATGAGGAAAAATTGAAAGAGGCGGAGAATTTGTAATATCTTGGATCACTGCTAATTAATAATGGATATACAACGAGGGAAATAAAATAGAATGCACTTTTTAAGCTCCGCCAGAATATACGTTAAGGCAATTTTCTCTGCTTTCTTCTTGGTATCTTCACTACGACATCAACTACCAAAAACTTGATATTCACAACAGCAGCATGAATTGTGGAGACAAGTTCATTTGTAATAACTTTCATTTTGATATAAGTCTTGTAAACATGCACAACTTTAATCAATTCTGCGAAAAAAAGACATTTCATGGACATAATCTGAATTATGTAAATCTGATGAACATTCCTCTAGTGGGAGCCGCACAAGCCGCCCTGCCAAATCTGCCTGACTGTCATGCTGCCCAAGACACGCCACTTGATGGCAGCAACCCTGGTACAATCTTTGGAGTGACCCATGAGATCGGTGTCAAGGCCACGCCGCTGAGGGTTGGAAATCTGCGCCAGAGGACGCCCATCCCAACAGGTCACTTCGCCACCAACTTCATCAAGAACAAGAGTGTCTGGCCGGTCATTTTGTTGCCCTACCAGTGTAAGTGTATCATGTAGTGAACATTAATTGTATCATGGAGTGGACATTACGTGTGTAAGTGTGTCATGTAGTGGACTACATGTGTAAGTGTGTCATGTGGTGGACATTACATGTATAAGTGTATCATGTAGTGGACATTAAGTGTATCATGGAGTGAACATTAAGTGTATCACGCAGTGAACATTAATTGTATCATGTAGTGGACATTACTTGTATCATGGAGTGAACATTAAGTGTATCATGTAGTGGACATTAAGTGTATCATGGAGTGAACATTAAATGTATCATGGAGTAAACATTAAGTGTATCATGTAGTGGACATTAAGTGTATCATAGAGTGAACATTAAATGTATCATGGAGTGAACATTAAGTGTATCATGTAGTGGACATTAAGTGTATCATGGAGTATACATTACCTGTGTAAGTGTACCATGTAGTGGACATTAAGTGTATCATGTAGTGGGCATTAAGTGTATCAAGTAGCGGATATTAAGAGTATCATGTAGGTGATATTATGTGTTGTTTAGCTGAGGTTTTTCTTCGTGCTTATGATATTATGTGTTGTTTAGCAGAGGTTTTTCATCATGCTTATGATGTTATGTGTTGTTTAGCTGAGGTTTTTCTTTATGCTTATGATGTTATGTGTTGTTTAGCTGAGGTTTGTCTTCATGCTTATGATGTTATGTGTTGTTTAGCTGAGGTTTTTCTTTATGCTTATGATGTTATGTGTTGTTTAGCTGAGGTTTTTATTCATGCTTATGATGTTATGTGTTGTGTAGCTGAGGTTTTTCTTTATGCTTATGATGTTATGTGTTGTGTAGCTGAGGTTTTTCTTTATGCTTATGATGTTATGTGTTGTTTAGCTGAGGTTTTTATTCATGCTTATGATGTTATGTGTTGTGTAGCTGAGGTTTTTCTTTATGCTTATGATGTTATGTGTTGTTTAGTGAGGTTTGTCTTCATGCTTATGATGTTATGTGTTGTTTAGCTGAGGTTTTGATTCATGCTTATGATGTTATGTGTTGTGTAGCTGAGGTTTTTCTTTATGCTTATGATGTTATGTGTTGTTTAGCTGAGGTTTTTCATCATGCTTATGATGTTATGTGTTGTGTAGCTGAGGTTTTTCTTTATGCTTATGATGTTATGTGTTGTTTAGCTGAGGTTTTTCTTTATGCTTATGATGTTATGTGTTGTTTAGCTGAGGTTTTTCTTTATACTTATGATGTTATGTGTTGTTTAGCTGAGGTTTTTCTTTATGCTTATGATGTTATGTGTTGTTTAGCTGAGGTTTTTCTTTATGCTTATGATGTTATGTGTTGTGTAGCTGAGGTTTTTCTTTATGCTTATGATGTTATGTGTTGTTTAGTGAGGTTTGTCTTTATGCTTATGATGTTATGTGTTGTTTAGCTGAGGTTTTTCTTCATGCTTATGATGTTATGTGTTGTTTAGCTGAGGTTTTTCTTTATGCTTATGATGTTATGTGTTGTTTAGCTGAGGTTTTTCTTTATGCTTATGATGTTATGTGTTGTTTAGCTGAGGTTTTTCTTCATGCTTATGATGTTATGTGTTGTTTAGCTGAGGTTTTTCTTTATGCTTATGATATTATGTGTTGTTTAGCTGAGTTTTGTTTTCATGCTGATGACATTATATGTTGTTTAGGTGAGGTTTTTCTTTATGCTTTTGATATTATGTGTTGTTTAGCTGAGGTTTTTCTTCGCGCATATGATATTATGTGTTGTTTAGCTGAGGTATTTCTCCGTGTTTATGATATTATGTGTTGTTTAGCTGAGGTTTTTCTTCATGCTTATGATATTATGTGTTGTTTAGCTGAGGTTTTTCTTCATGCTTATGATGTTATGTGTTGTTTAACTCAGGATTTTCTTCGTGCTATTGATATTATGTGTTGTTTAGCTGAGGTTTTTCTTCATGCTTATGATGTTATGTGTTGTTTAGTGAGGTTTTTATTCATGCTTATGGTGTTATGTGTTGTTTAGCTGAGGTTTTTATTCATGCTTATGATGTTATGTGTTGTTTAGCTGAGGTTTTTATTCATGCCTATGATGTTATGTGTTGTTTAGTGAGTTTTTATTCATGCTTATGATGTTATGTGGTGTTTAGTTATCGTTTTTCTTCGTTCTTATGATATTATGTGTTGTTTAGGTGGGGGTTTTCTTCGTTCTTATGATATTATGTGTTGTTTAGGTGAGGTTTTTATTCATGCTTATGATGTTATGTGGTGTTTAGTTATCGTTTTTCTTCGTTCTTATGATATTATGTGTTGTTTAGGTGGGGGTTTTCTTCGTTCTTATGATATTATGTATTGTTTAGCTGAGGTTTTTCTTCGTGCTTATTATATTATGTGTTGTTTAGCTGAGGGTTTTCTTCGTGCTTATGATATTATATGTTGTTTAGCTGAGGTTTTTCTTCATGCTTATGATATTATGTGTTGTTTAGCTGAGGTTTTTCTTCGTGCTTATGATATTATGTGTTGTTTAGCTGAGGGTTTTCTTCGTGCTTATGATATTATATGTTGTTTAACTGAGGTTTTTCTTCGTGCTTATGATATTATGTGTTGTTTAGCTGAAGTTTTTCTTGTGATGTTAGTGAAGAGTCTTAGACAGAGATGTTGCTCCCTTTCGGTCTCCGTATAGAAAGTAGAAGATCATATTAGTGGGCTTGAGAGAAAGAGAGAGAGAGAGAGAGGAGAGAGTGAGAAGGAGACACAGAGAGAGAGAGGGAGAGAGAGAGGAGAGAGAGAGAGGAGAGAGAGAGGGAGAGGGAGAGAGGAGAGAGAGAGGGAGAGAGAGGATGTGAAAGAGAGGATGTGAGAGAGAAAGAGAGAGAGGAGAGAGAGATAGTGAGAGGATGTGAGAGAGAAAGGAGAGAGAGAGGAGAGAGAGATAGTGAGAGGATGTGAGAGAGAAAGGAGAGAGAGATAGTGAGAGGATGTGAGAGAGAAAGGAGAGAGAGAAAGAGAGGGAGAGGGAGGAAGAGATAGTGAGAGAGAAAGGAGAGAGAGGAAGAGAGAGAGGGAGGAAGAGATGGACAGAAATAAGTAAAGAGGGAGAGAGAGAGAAAGAAAGAAAGAAAGAGAGAGAGAGGAGAGAGAGATAGTGAGAGGATGTGAGAGGAAAGGAGAGAGAGGAAGAGAGAGAGATAGTGAGATTATATGAGAGAGAAAGGAGAGAGAGAGGAGAGAGAGTGAGAGAGAAAGGAGAGAGAGGAGAGAGAGATAGTGAGAGGATGTGAGAGAGAAAGGAGAGAGAGGAGGAGAGAGAGAGGGAGGAATAGATGGACAGAAATAAGTAAAGAGGGAGAGAGAGAGAGAAAGAAAGAAAGAGAGAGAGAGGAGAGAGAGAGATAGTGAGAGGATGTGAGAGAGAAAGGAGAGAGAGGAAGAGAGAGAGATAGTGAGATTATATGAGAGAGAAAGGAGAGAGAGAGGAGAGAGAGTGAGAGAGAAAGGAGAGAGAGATAGTGAGAGGATGTGAGAGAGAAAGGAGAGAGAGGAGGAGAGAGAGAGGGAGGAATAGATGGACAGAAATAAGCAAAGAGGGAGAGAGAAAGAAAGAAAGAAAGAAAGAAAGAAAGAGAGAGAGAGAGAGAGAGCAAAGAAACAATGATAAATGAAGACTATGTAGGAAAATAAAGAAAAATGAAAGAAGAATAGAGAAATTGAAAAATTATAATACTGTTACAAATTAACTGAATTTTAATATTCTTTCATATCATAGACACATCATAGACATACCGTAGACACACCATATACACACTGTATATACACCATAGACATTCTATAGACATACTATAGACACACCATGGACACTGGGTAGACACCATAGACACACCGTAGACACCCCTAAGTGAAATGATGTTAGTGTCCACATTTTCCTTGACTAACTTTCACATGAGAGACGAGTGCATTATCCACTGCGCCACTCTGACGCGCATTCTGTGGAGAGATTTTCAGAAATTATAAATTACATCTTCAGTCAAGGGAAAATATTTTTTTTCTAATGTTTCACTTTTGTTTACTAAAGACTTATTTCTATTTTACTTACACCCAATGTGTTTTCTAATGTTGTGATGTTTCTATGGAAAATTTGTACCCAGTGTGTAAGTATACAAAATAACGTCAAATTACTCAGCATAACTTAAAAAGATCTCGTAGATCAAAAATCCGTAGAAGAAATCAGAAAAGAAACTCATGTAGCGCAGTCATAATTGTTTTCCTCGGGGTTACCATGGCACAGAGTAACACCAGGAAATTGAGAGATAAAATAGCAATTTCACTTTTTTTTATTTTCCTCGACAGCATGTGGCCACGCTGCTTAGAGGGAACATTTATTATTTCTAGAATAGTTGTAATATCTGCAGATACGTGCATTCTCTACTAGAACTGTTTAGTATCTTCGTGTTCTATAACTATTTAGTTTATGTTTTACTAGAGGTATATAGTTTCTCTGTTTACTAGAACTGTTTAGTTTCTTCATGTTCTATAACTATTTAGTTTATGTGTTTACTAGAGGTATATAGTTTCTCTGTCTACTAGAACTGTTTAGTTTCTTCGTGTTCCATAACTATTTAGTTTATGTGTTTACTAGAGGTATATAGTTTCTCTGTTTACTAGATTTGTTAGTTTCTCTGTCTACTAGAACTGTTTAGTTTCTTCATGTTCTATAACTATTTAGTTTATGTGTTTACTAGAGGCATATAGTTTCTCTGTTTACTAGAACTGTTTAGTTTCTTCATGTTCTATAACTATTTAGTTTATGTGTTTACTAGAGGTATATAGTTTCTCTATTTGCTAGAGGTATATAGTTTCTCTGTCTACTAGAACTGTTAGTTTCTTCATGTTCTATAACTATTTAGTTTATGTGTTTACTAGAGGTATATAGTTTCTATGTTTACTAGAACTGTTTATTTTCTTCATGTTCTATAGCTAGTTTATGTGTTTACTAGAGGTATATAGTTTCACTGTCTACTAGAACTGTTTAGTTTCTCTGTTTACTAGAACTGTTTAGTTTCTTCATGTTCTATAACTATTTAGTTTATGTGTTTACCAGAGGTATATAGTTTCTCTGTCTACTAGAACTGTTTAGTTTCTTCATGTTCTATAACTATTTAGTTTCTCTGTATACTAGAACTATTTAGTATCTCTGTCCACCAGAACTATTTAGTATCTCTGTCCACTAGAACTATTTAGTATCTCTGTCCACTAGAACTGTTTAGTCTGTCTACCAGAACTATTTAGTATCTCTGTCCACTAGAACTATTTAGTTTCTCTGTCTACTAGAACTATGTAGTATCTCTGTCCACTAGAACTATTTAGTATCTCTGTCCACTAGAACTGTTTAGTCTGTCTACTAGAACTATTTAGTATCTCTGTCTGCTAGAACTATTTAGTATCTCTGTCTACTGGAACTATTTAGTATCTCTGTCTACTAGAACTATTTAGTATCTCTGTCCACTAGAACTATTTAGTATCTCTGTCTACTAGAACTATTTAGTATCCCTGTCTACTAGAACTATTTAGTATCTCTGTCTACTAGAACTATTTAGTATCTCTGTCTAATAGAACTATTTAGTATCTCTGTCTACTAGAACTATTTAGTATCCCTGTCTACTAGAACTATTTGTATCCATGTCTACTAGAACTATTTAGTATCTCTGTCCACTAGAACTGTTTAGTCTGTCTACTAGAACTATTTAGTATCTCTGTCTACTAGAACTATTTAGTAGCTCTGTCTACTAGAACTATTTAGTATCTCTGTCTACTAGAACTATTTAGTATCTCTGTCTACTAGAACTATTTAGTATCTCTGTCTACTAGAACTATTTAGTATCTCTGTCTACTAGAACTATTTAGTATCTCTGTCTACTAGAACTATTTAGTATCCCTGTATACTAGAACTGTTTAGTCTGTCCATTAGAATTATTTAGTTTCTCTGTCTACTAGAACTGTTTAGTCTGTCCACTAGAATTATTTGGTATCTCTGTCTACTAGAACTGTTTAGTCTGTCCACTAGAATTATTTAATTTCTCCGTCTACTCGAACTATTTAGTATCCCTGTCCACTAGAACTATTTAGTATCCCTGTATACTAGAACTGTTTAGTCTGTCCATTAGAATTATTTAGTTTCTCTGTCTACTAGAACTGTTTAGTCTGTCCACTAGAACTATTTAGTATCTCTGTCCACTAGAACTGTTTAGTCTGTCTACTAGAATTATTTAGTATCTCTGTCTACTAGAACTATTTAGTATCCCTGTATACTAGAACTATTTATTATCCCTGTATACTAGAACTATTTAGCATCCCTGTCTACTAGAACTATTTAGTATCCCTGTCTACTAGAACTATTTAGTATCCCTGTATACTAGAACTATTTATTATCCCTATATACTAGAACTATTTATTATCCCTGTATACTAGAACTATTTAGTATCTCTGTCTACTAGAACTATTTAGTATCCCTGTCTACTAGAACTATTTAGTATCCCTGTATACTAGAACTATTTAGTATCCCTATATACTAGAACTATTTAGTATCCCTGTATACTAGAACTATTTAGTATCCCTGTATACTAGAACTATTTAGTATCTCTATCTACTAGAACTATTTAGTATCCCTGTATGCTAGAACTATTTAGTATCCCTGTCCACCAGAACTATTTAGTATCCCTGTATACTAGAACTATTTAATATCTCTGTACACTAGAACTATTTAGTATCCGTGTATACTAGAACTATTTAGTATCCCTGTATACTAGAACTATTTAATATCTCTGTACACTAGAACTATTTAGTATCCCTGCCCACTAGAACTATTTAGTATCCCTGTTCACTAGAACTATTTAGTATCCCTGTTCACTAGAACTATTTAGTATCCCTGTCCACTAGAACTATTTAGTATCCCTGTCCACTAGAACTATTTAGTATCCCTGTCTACTAGAACTGTTTAGTATCCCTGTGTACTAGAAATGTTTAGTTTCTATGTCTAGAAGAACTGCACTGTTGATCAACTAAACTTCTGTTTCCTGATGTCCAGCTTTGGTCGATGCTACTGGGGCTGTGTATGATGCCTACACGCTGGACAGATGGAGTGACCCGGAGAGAACTAATTTCATGGAGCAACAATCTGCTTCAGAGGCTGGGAAGCCCTGGAACAAGCTTAACGATATGGGCTCTAACGCTCAACAGATGACCCCCGGTCCAGACGGCAATAAACTTTCTGCTTTCAACGGCAAGTTCTAACAAAATAAAATGCTTTTCTTTTCTGATACAAAGTAATAATTTCAACTTACAAGACAATGGCAAGTTCTAACAAAATAAAATGCTTTTCTTTTCTGATACAAAGTAATAATTTCAACTTACAAGACAACGGCAAGTTCTAACAAAATAAAATGCTTTTCTTTTCTGATACAAAGTAATAATTTCAACTTACAAGACAATGGCAAGTTCTAACAAAATAAAATGCTTTTCTTTTCTGATACAAAGTAATAATTTCAGCTTACAAGACAACGGCAAGTTCTAACAAAATAAAATGCTTTTCTTTTCTGATACAAAGTAATAATTTCAACTTACAAGACAATGGCAAGTTCTAGCAAAATAAAATGCTTTTCTTTTCTGATACAAAGTAATAATTTCAGCTTACAAGACAATGGTAAGTTCTAGCAAAGTAAAATACTTTCCTGATACAAAGTAATAATTTCAGCTTATGAGACAGTTTCGAAGTGAGAGATGTTAATTGTTGTGGTTTGCACCCGGTGTAATCTGTGTGTAATCATTGACGACTCTACCAAAGTTGGATTTGTGTGTTAGGCCACGATAACACGAGCAGTTTTTCTGGCGTCAGTTTCATTGAAAAGCCTTTATTAAAATTCTTGATGCAGAATGGCATCATTCATTCATTCATTCATTCATTCCTTTGCATGTCCCTTGCGGAACTTTGCCTCCCAAACAGCACTCCTGTAGGCCTCTCGGTTGTGAGCAAGATGGCCTGCAGCTGCTGCATCCATCTCCAGATCATCAACGATGTCTTGCAGCCATCTTCGTTTCGGTCTTCCTCTTTTTCTTTTTCCCATTATGTATCCCTCCAATACGGTCTTCTCTAAATTATCATGACGTTTAATGTGGCCAAAATATTTAAGTTTTCTCTCTTTAATCCTCTTTACTAGCCAGCCTTCTTCAATATTTAGCTCTAGAATGGAATCAGAAAAATAAAATAAACCAAAGAGTTAATATGAGACTAGCATATTTTATTTTATAGAATGGCATCAGAAAAATAAAATAAAATATGCTAGTCTCATATTAACTCTTTGGTGTATGACAGTGTTCAGAACTGAAGTATTGTCAGTGTTCAGAACTGAAGTATTGTCAGATCGAGGCAAGCTTCTACTTCTCCTGACAGAAGGAAAGTTTCTGTGACCAAGTCAGACATATTTGGGACTGAACCTGAGAGAGAAATTATGTAAGCCGTTGTAAAACTCTCCAAAGCGAATCTTTTTTCATTCAGAAGAGTTCCACCTCCCCGCCTGCTTATCTGGTTTTTATACCCAAAATTTCCCCCTCCCCGTTTGCTTATCTGTTTTTATTCACAAGAGTTCCCTCTTTCCACCTGCTTATCTATTTTCATTCAGAAGAGTTCCCCCTTTCCGCCTGCTTATCTCTTTTCATTCACAAGTTTGTTGCTCCCTTCCCTCACTTAGTTTTTGGTCCCTTCCCTCACATAGTTTGTTGGTCCCTTCCCTAAAGAAGTTTGTTGATCCCTCACCTGAAGAATTTTGTTGGCCTCTCCCCTCAAGACGTTTGTTTGTTTCTCCCTTCAAGAAGTTTCTTGATTCCTCACCTGAAGAATTTTGTTGGTCTCTCCCCTCAAGAAGATTGTTGGTTTCTCCCCTCAAGAAGTTTGTTGATTCCTCACCTGAAGAATTTTGTTGCTCCTTCCTATCAAGTAGTTTGTTGGTCCCTCCTCTCAAGAAGTTTGTTCGTCCTTCCCCTCACTGAGTTTGTTCGTTCCTCCCCTCAGGACGTTTGTTGGTTTCTCCCCTCACAGTTTGTTAGTCCCTCCTCTCACTGAATTTGTTGGTCTCTCACCTCATTGAGTTTGTTGGTCCATTCCCTCAAGAAGGTTATTTGTCGCTCCCCTCACTAAGAATGTTGGTCCCTTCCCTCACTGAGTTTGTTGGTCCCTCTCTTAAAGAAGTTTGTTGGTCTCTCCCCTCAAGAAATTTGTTGGTCCCTCACATCAAGAAGTTTGTTGGTCCCTGCCCTCAAAACGTTCGTTGGTCACTCCCCTCGAGAAATTTGTTGGTCCCTCCCTTCAAGAAGTTTGTTGGTCCATCCCCTCAAGATGTTTGTTCGTTCATCTCCTCAAGAAGTTTGTTGGTCACTCCCCTCAATAAATTTGTCGGTCCCTCCCCTCAAGAAGTTTGTTGGTTCCTTCCCTCAAGAAGTTTTTTTGTTCTTCCCCTCACTGAGTTTGTTGGTCCCTGCCCTCACTGAGTTTGTTGGTCCCTGCCCTCACTGAGTTTGTTGGTCCCTGCCCACATTGAGTTTGTTGGTCCATCACCTCAAGAAGTTTGTTGTTTCTTCCCCTCATTAAGTTTGTTGGTCCCTCCCCTCAAGAAGTTGGTTAGTCCCTGTCCTCAAGAAGTTTGTTAGTCCCTGTCCTCAAGAAGTTTGTTGGTTCCTCCCCTCAAGAAGTTTTTTTTTGTTCTTCCCCTCACTGAGTTTATTGGTCCCTGCTCTCACTGAGTTTGTTGGTCTCTGCCCTCACAGAGTTTATTGGTCTCTGCCCTCACTGAGTTTGTTGGTCCCTGCCTTCACTGAGTTTATTGGTCCGTGCCCTCAGTGAGTTTGTTGGTCCCTGCCTTTACTGAGTTTGTTGGCCTCTGCCCTCACAGAGTTTATTGGTCCTTGCCCTCACTGAGTTTGTTGGCCCATCACCTCAAGAAGTTTGTTGTTTCCTCCCCTCATTAAGTTTGTTGGTCCCTCCCCTCAAGAAGTTTGTTAGTCCCTCCCTTGAAGAAGTTTGTTGCTCCTTCCTATCAAGTAGTTTGGTGATCCCTCCCCTCAAGAAGTTTGTTCGTTCCTCCCCTCATAGAGTTTGTTAGTCCCTCCCCTCAAGAAGTTTGTTGGTACCTCCCCTCACTGAGTTTGTTGGCCCCTTATCTCAAGACGTTTGTTGGTTCCTCCCTTCTCTGAGTTTGTTTGTCCATCCCCTCAAGAAGTTTGTTGATCCATCCCCTCACAGAGTTTGTTGTTCCTCCCCTCACTGAGTTTGATGGTCCCTCCCCTCACAGAGTTTGTTGGTCCCTTCCCTCACTGAGTTTGTTCGTCGCTTTCCTCACCAAGTTTGTTGGTCCCTTCCCTCACTGAGTTTGTTGGTCCCTTCTCTCACCAAGTTTGTTGGTCCCTTCCCTCACCAAGTTTGTTGGTCCCTTCCCTCACCAAGTTTGTTGGTCCCTTCCCTCACTGAGTTTGTTGGTCCCTTCCCTCACTGAGTTTGTTGGTCCCTTCCCTCACTGAGTGTATTCGTTGCTTTCCTCACTAAGTTTGCTGGTCCATCCCCTAACTGAATGTGTTTGTCCCTCTCCTCATTGATTTTGTTTGTCCCTCTCCTCACTGATTTTGTTTGTCCCTCTCCTCACTGATTTTGTTTGTCCCTCTCCTCACTGATTTTGTTTGTCCCTCTCCTCACTGATTTTGTTTGTCCCTCTCCTCATTGAGTTTGTTTGTCCCTCTCCTCACTGATTTTGTTTGTCCCTCTCCTCATTGATTTTGTTTGTCCCTCTCCTCACTGATTTTGTTTGTCCCTCTCCTCACTGATTTTGTTTGTCCCTCTCCTCACTGATTTTGTTTGTCCCTCTCCTCACTGATTTTGTTTGTCCCTCTCCTCATTGAGTTTGTTTGTCCCTCTCCTCACTGATTTTGTTTGTCCCTCTCCTCATTGATTTTGCTTGTCCCTCTCCTCACTGATTTTGTTTGTCCCTCTCCTCATTGATTTTGTTTGTCCCTCTCCTCACTGAGTTTGTTTGTCCCTCTCCTCGCTGAGTTTGTTTGTCCCTCTCTTCACTGATATTGTTTGTCCCTCTCCTCATTGATTTTGTTTGTCCCTCTCCTCATTGATTTTGTTGGTCCCTCTCCTCATTGATTTTGTTTGTCCCTCTCCTCACTGAATTTGTTTGTCCCTCTCCTCACTGAGTTTGTTTGTCCCTCTCCTCACTGAGTTTGTTTGTCCCTCCCCTCATTGAGTTTGTTTGTCCCTCTCCTCACTGAGTTTGTTTGTCCCTCCCCTCACTGATTTTGTTCGCCCATTCCCTCATATCAGAAAACTCTGTGACAGCTGAATTAAATAATAGAAACACGTGACAAGTGAATTAAATAATATAAAGATGTGAAACATACATTATATGACAGAAATGTGTGACAAATAAACTATATAATAGAATGATGTGATATGTGTGTGTCCAGCAATTTGAAATTTTAAAAAATATATATTTATTTTTTCCCAACATTTTGAACATTGTTTGCGGCTACATGTGACATCCGGCAGGGAGGTCAGGGATTCGAGTGACCATTCAGGGAGCAGGGGAACCAGAACTGACAAGTTTTGGGGAGTTGTATGCAAATTTTATTTACAGAAGTGGAGGCGGATCAATGGAAGTAAGAATCTGTAGGCTGAGTCTCAATCCAATGTTTATGTTTATATGTGATTCTTTAGTCGACTGTTTATGTTTATATGTGATTATTTAGTCGACTGTTTATGTTTATATTTGATTCTTTAGTCGCCAGAAACGTCGATTCACGGTTTGAGAAGGCGGCGAATTTCTCTACAGAATCTCGCGACTGGGCACGAGACATTGGTTCAGTTCGTGAATGCAGAGACGAAAGAACAGTTCAAACAGTAGATGCACACTGTGTCTCCACACAAGCCCAAGAAATCTCTGTATATTTCAAAACTGACTAGTCTTGGAAATTAGAGGAAATGCATCAGAAACATCTCAGATTATGATAGGACATTTTTTACGCACGATTTAGCCTAATTTTTGACAAAGTTCATCGTCCCTGTAACATCATGGACAGCTGGCGAGAATGGTGATTATAGGGTCCATCTTTACTTGATCGCTATTCGTGCACAACTTAACAAAGTGCACTGTGGGTTGGGATACAGCGAGATAATGCTTTACTAGTTGCAACAGGAGATACGCCGTGTCACTATTGCAATCAATTTATTTTTACCAGCCAATCGGAGATTTGTTTTGGAATACCCCTCGTATTAAACTATTTATTGTTTCAGATTTGTTTACGGACTGTTTGAGCATAAAGTAAATATTGATTTTTTTCTTACTTTCATTTTCATCTTTCATCTCTTCATTTTCATTTATTTTTATCCCATCAATAAAATCCTTTTCTCCCTCCTTCCTCTCTGCCACTTTCTGTTGCTTCTTGCACATTCTCAACTTGACCTTGACTGACCTACACACCTCGACCTCCTCCAGGTGCCCCTGGTGCGTGGTGCGGCACTTCTGACACATGTTCTACAAAATGCCAACCCCGTGATAAAGCCCTACTGTCTAAGTGCCATCAATCGACATCAGGTGTCCTTTGACTGTCCTCTGGAACCAAGTGGTATTATTATTATTACTATTATTATTATGATTATTATTATTATTATTATTATCATATGTGGTAAAATATATTTCAGTTCTTGACTATGTTTATTCGTTCCTGTGCTGTCATTTAAAGTGGTTGATGTATGGTATCGCATAATTTACATGTAAACAGTCCCTTACGGATCGATACATGCAGTAGATTCAAAGAATCGAGTATATGCTAAGTCTGTATGTTGGATGCTGAAAGAAACAAATATTTGAACGCATACACAAAGCCCGTAGGACAAGAAAGGTTGTTTCATCGTAATTTTACTACACAAAAACTTGAATAGAAAATAAATATTGATAATTCCTTTTCTTACTTTCATTTTCATCCTTCATCTCTTCAATGAAACCAGATGAGAGAAACGAACAACAAGACTGTCTTTACTTGACAAAACAAAATGAGGGAAACGTTAAATAATTCAGACATCTTGCATAGATTTAAATTTGCTAAGTTTTATAACTTTTATGTGACCTGACCAACAGTTGGTAAAAATTTGCTGCTGTTGTTCAAGAACTCCGTGACTGTAACATAATCTGTCCCTGACAAGTGCCATGTCTTGTTTGAACCGACAGTTGCAGACGGTGGCGTTGGCTTTCTGGAGGGTGAGTGCCACGGCACGACCTTGACAATCACGCTACACAACAGCCAACCTGTTCACGATGTTGGGCTGCTACAGGTGATACACGTGTTATGTGTATGTGTGCCCAAGATGTTCGGCTGCTGCAGGTGATACACGTGTTGTGTGTATGTGTGCCCAAGATGTTCGGCTGCTGCAGGTGATACACGTGTTGTGTGTATGTGTGCCCAAGATGTTCGGCTGCTGCAGGTGATAAACTTATAGTGTGTGTATCCATGATGTTGTGCTGCTGCAGGTGATACACTTATAGTGTGTGTGTGTCCATGATGTTGTGCTGCTGCAGGTTATAAACTTATAGTGTGTGTGTCCATGATGTTGTGCTGCTGCAGGTTATAAACTTATAGTGTGTGTATCCATGATGTTGTGCTGCTGCAGGTGATACACTTATAGTGTGTGTGTGTCCATGATGTTGTGCTGCTGCAGGTTATAAACTTATAGTGTGTGTGTCCATGATATTCTGCTGCTGCAGGTGATAAACTTATAGCGTGTGTCCCCATGATGCTGTGCTGCTGCAAGTGATACACTTATAGTGTGTGTCCATGATGTTGTGCTCCTGCATGTGATACACTTATAGTGTGTGTGTGTCTATGATGTTGTGCTGCAAGTGATACACTTATAGTGTGTGTGTCCATGATGTTGTGCTGCAAGTGATACACTTATAGTGTGTGTGTCCATGATGTTGTGCTGCTGCAGGTGATACACTTATAGTGTGTGTCCATGATGTTGTGTTTCAAGTGATACACTTATAGTGTGTGTGTCCATGATGGTGTGCTGCAAGTGATATACTTATAGTGTGTGTGTCCATGATGTTGTGCTGCTGCAGGTGATACACTTATAGTGTGTGTGTCCATGATGTTGTGCTGCAGGTGATATACTTATAGTGTGTGTGTCCATGATATTGTGCTGCTGCAGGTAATACACTTATAGTGTATGTGTCCATGATATTGTGCTGCTGCAAGTGATACACTTATAGTGTGTGTCCATAATGTTGTGCTGCTACAGGTAATACACTTATAGTGTGTGTGTGTCCATTATGTTCTGCTGCAAGTGATAAACATATAGTGTGTGTCCATGATGTTCTGCTGCAAGTGATAAACTTATAGTATGTGTCCATGATGTTGTGCTGCTGCAGATGATACACTTATAGTTTGTGTCCATGATGTTGTGCTGCTGCAGATGATACACTTATAGTGTGTGTCCATAATGTTGTGCTGCTACAGGTAATACACTTATAGTGTGTGTGTGTGTGTCCATTATGTTCTGCTGCAAGTGATAAACATATAGTGTGTGTCCATGATGTTCTGCTGCAAGTGATAAACTTATAGTGTGTGTCCATGATGTTGTGCTGCTGCAGATGATACACTTATAGTTTGTGTCCATGATGTTGTGCTGCTGCAAGTGATACACTTATAGTGTGTGTGTCTATGATGATGTGCTGCAAGTGATACACTTATAGTGCGTGTGTCCATGACGTTGTGCTGCTGCAAGTGATACACTTATAGTGTGTGTGTCCATGATGTTGTGCTGCAAGTG
Source organism: Achatina immaculata (assembly GCA_009760885.1). Lineage (NCBI taxonomy): Eukaryota > Metazoa > Mollusca > Gastropoda > Stylommatophora > Achatinidae > Lissachatina > Lissachatina immaculata. The sequence goes on from CM019694.1 coordinate 8,137,307, forward strand.
ATACACGTATAGTGTGTGTGTCCATGATGTTGTGCTGCTGCAAGTGATACACTAACCCTTGTGGAAGCCCCATGTGCCCTGGGCACTTAAGGTTCAGAGAGAGAGAGAGAAGTGATACACTTATAGTGTGTGTCCATGATGTTGTGCTGCAAGCGATACACTTATAGGTGTGTGTCCATGATGTGCTACTGCAGGTGATACACGTGTTGTGTGCCTGTGTGTGTTCATGATGTTGGGCTGCTACAGGTGATACACGTGTTGTGTGTGTCTATGATGTTGGGCTGCTACAGTTGATACTCGTGTTGTGTGTGTGTGTCCATGATGTTGGGCTGCTACAGGTGATGCACGTGTTTTGTGTGTGTTCATGATGTTGGGCTGCTGCAGGTGATAAACTTATAGTGTGTGTGTCCATGATGTTGGGCTGCTGCAGGTGATACACTTATTGTGTGTGTGTATGTGCATGATGTTGAACTGCTAAAGGTGATACACGTGTTGTGTGTGTGTTCCCATGATTTTAGGCTTCTACAGGTGATACACGTGTTTTGTGTGTTTGAATGATGTTGTGCTGCTGCAGGTGATGCACTTGTTATGTGTGTGTGTGTGCGTGCATGCATGCGCTGTCTGGTATTGTATTGTGTTTTCTTCTTATTCTTCTTATTGCCAGGTCTGTGTGCTAGGTCTGTGTGCTGTGTCTGTGTGCTAGGTCTGTGTGCTAGGTCTGTGTGCTGTGTCTGTGTGCTAGGTCGTCTGTATGCTAGGTCTGTGTGCTGCGTCTGTATGCTAGGTCGTCTGTGTGCTATGTCTGTGTGCTGTCTCTGTGTGCTAGGTCTGTGTGCTAGATCTGTGTGCTGTGTCTGTGTGCTAGGTCTGTGTGCTAGGTCTGTGTGCTGTGTCTTGTGTGCTAGGCCTGTGTGCTAGGTCTGTGTGCTGGGTCTGTGTGCTAGGTCTGTGTGCTAGGTCTGTGTGCTGTGTCTGTGTGCTGTGTCTGTGTGCTAGGTCTGTGTGCTGTGTCTGTGTGCTAGGTCTGTGTGCTGTGTCTGTGTGCTAGGTCTGTGTGCTGTGTCTGTGTGCTAGGTCTGTGTGCTAGGTCTGTGTGCTAGGTCTGTGTGCTGTGTCTGTGTGCTAGGTCTGTGTGCTGTGTCTGTGTGCTAGGTCTGTGTGCTGTGTCTGTGTGCTGTGTCTGTGTGCTAGGTCTGTGTGCTGTGTCTGTGTGCTAGGTCTGTGTGCTAGGTCTGTGTGCAGTAATTAAAGCATTTCCCGTCAAAATGACAAGTCTTTGACATCTCCTGCTGCTCCTGCTGTTCCTGCTGCTCCTGCTGTTCCTGTGCTCCTGCTGTTCCTGCTACTCCTGCTGTTCCTGCTGCTCCTGCTGCTCCTGATGTTCCTGCTGCTCCTGTTGTTCCTGCTGCTCCTGATATTCCTGCTGCTCCTGATGTTCCTGTTACTCCTGATGTTCCTGCTGCTCCTGTTGTTCCTGCTGCTCCTGATGTTCCTGCCGCTCCTGCTGTTCCTGCTGCTGCTCCAGCTGTTCCTGCTGCTCCTGATGTTCTTGCTGCTCCTGCTGTTCCTGCTGCTCCTGCTGTTCCTGCTGAATATGACACTGTTATTACATATTTTACATGGATAATATGTGTTTGTATACGTTTTTAGTTTACATAGTGTGTCACCAACTAGATTTGCGTCTTAAAGTCAACTAGTTCAGGAGGTTGAGAGAGCAGCGGAACCTGAGCTTTCTAAGATGTCTTACTTAGGACGTTTCTCCAGATATGAAAGAAGATGGCTTTGTTGTTCATTGTTCTGCTCAGCGTCATGTTAGATCAGTGTTTCCCAACCATTTAAAAAAATCATTCCCTACCTCAACGCCACAAGAGTTTGATTCTCCCCCTCACCGCAAGCATAAGCCTAAGTTCTGACAAAGTACCATATTCTAAGTTCTGACAAAGTATCATATTCTAACTGCCCCCCCCCCCCAACCCAACACCCACTTTTAGAAACACTGTGTTAGATGAATTTGATCAGAAAATATTTAGAAACACTGTGTTAGATGAATTTGATCAGAAAACATTGTGAATGAATATTATATTCTGCAGAACATTCTCAAAACATGTTCAGTTTGTGCTTTTTGTTGACAGGAGTTAAAAACTGCTATCAGTTCTGTATTTAGTTTAACTGTAAAAACAAGATCTGCTGTTAAAACATCGGGTCACATCTCCTGCCTGATTTTCAGGACATCAGAAAGAAAATGGTTACAACTAAAAACAAGATAAGATTAGAGCTAAAGGAAAAACACACACACACACACGAACAAACAGGAAGGCGATGAGAGTTGATTAGTTTGTTGTATGAATGACTTTCACAGGCTGTTATCTTTTCTTCCGTTGGTGGCTCCTTTCCAGTTTCAGCTTTTGTCCTTGTTTTTGTTGTTTTCTTCTTGTCTTTTGTACGCTGTTTCTGCTCGTGTTTCGTCAGACTGTTCTCGTACAGCAATAAATTCTTTTTTTTTAATTACATCAAAATTTGGAAAGTTCTCTCTCTCTCTCTCTCCTCTTCTCTTTCTCTGTCTCTCTCTCTTTCTCTTTGTGTGTGTGAAAGTGAGTGAGTTGGTGGGTAAGTGAGTGTATAAAATGTGGGGCCTATGTTTTGACACATATAATGAGATAAAGACAGAGTATGAGGAACTACTATACAGACAAATGTGCAAGAAGATAACCAGCAAACACATAAGGTTAACAAACAAAGAGTGGAGTAATATAACCAGAGAGACAGACACATGTAGTGACAGACAGGCAGATACATATAGTGATAGACAGGCAGACGCATATAGTGACAGAGAGGCAGACAGACAGACACATAGTGACTGACAGATACATATAATGACAGACAGACACATATAGTGACAATCAGGCAGACAGACATATATAGTGACAGACGGGCGGGCAGACAGACACATAGTGATAGCAGACAGACACATATTGTGACAGACATGCAGACACATATAATTATAGACAGACAGACAGATAGATACACATAGTGACAGACAGACAAATAGACACATATAATGGCAGACAGGCAGACAGACAGATACATATATTGATAGACAGGCAGGCAGACAAACACCTATAATGACAGGCAGACAAACAGAGACATAGCGGCAGACAGGCAGGCACATATAGTGACAGGCGGGCAGACAGATAGACACATATAGTGGCAGACAGACACATTAGTGACAGACAGATACATCTAATGACAGACAGATAGGCACATATATTAACAGACAGATAGTCAGGCACATATATTGACACACAGGCAAACAGATAGGCACATATAGTGACAAACAAGCAGGCAGACAGACACATATAGTGACAGACAGACAGATAGAATGATCTTATGTAGGTCGTTTACTAGTAGATTAGTGAATTAAGTAAAGAAGTGTTTTGCTAGATAGACAGACAGAAAAACTGACTTAGACAGATAGACCTGTTTCTGTATGTAAGTAGGTTAATTAGACACAAATATTTTATTAAGCTTAGATTTATTATTGACCCAAATAGAACCAGTTTTAAATGTCGTATGTTTAATGAAGATCATATGTGATGTTGCATGTTTAATGAAGATCATATGTGATGTTGTATGTTTAATGAAGATCATATGTAATGTTTTAAGTTTAATGAAGATCATATGTGATGTTGTATGTTTAATGAAGATCATATGTGATGTTGTATGTTTAATGAAGATCATATGTAATGTATGTTTAATTAAGATCGTAAGTGATGTAAGTTTAATGAAGATCATATGTGATGTTGTATGTTTAAAGAAGATCGTAAGTGATGTAAGTTTAATGAAGATCATATGTGATGTTGTATGTTTAATGAAGATCGTAAGTGATGTAAGTTTAATGAAGATCATATGTGATGTTGTATGTTTAATGAAGATCATATATGATGTTGTATATTTAATGAAGATCATATGCGACGTTGTGTGCTTAATTAAGATCGTAAGTGATGTAAGTTTAATGAAGATCATATATGATGTTGTATATTTAATGAAGATCATATATGATGTTGTATATTTAATGAAGATCATATGTGATGTTGTATGTTTAATGAAGATCATATATGATGTTGTATGTTTAATGAAGATCATATGTGACGTTGTATGTATTATGACATCTTTACAGTGGGCTGCTGAGACTAAAGCAAACTGGCCTAATAGATACATGAGGACCTGTGACAGCGCACATTGTACTGTCCAGGACAACGGAAAAACTGTTAAGTTTACCATACCTAATGCTTCAGGTAAATATAACTGTTACTTTTACCATACCTAATGCTTCAGGTAAATATAACTGATACTTTTACCATACCTAATGCTTCAGGTAAATATAACTGTTACTTTTACCATACCTAATGCTTCAGGTAAATATAACTGTTACTTTTACCATACCTAATGCTTCAGGTAAATATAACTGTTACTTTTACCATACCTAATGCTTCAGGTAAATATAACTGATACTTTTACCATACCTAATGCTTCAGGTAAATATAACTGATACTTTTACCATACCTAATGCTTCAGGTAAATATAACTGATACTTTTATCATACCTAATGCTTCAGGTAAATATAACTGATACTTTTACCATACCTGATGTCCAGGCAGTTATAACTGATAAAAGCTCCAGGTAATTCACAGCTGGTTGTAACTGCAATTATAGTAACATCCAACTACAGCTGGTTGTATCATTAATGATATTTGTAGTGGCAAATGCATCTTTCCCATGGCAACATATGCCCGTGAGACCTGGACACTTAACAAAACAGCTGAGAAACACATAAATGCCTTTGAATGTAAATGCTACAGAAGAGTTCTTCAAATATCATGGACACAAAAAAGAGCAAATATATCCATACTACAAGAACTTAATATTGAAGAAGGTTGGCTAGTAAAGAGGATTTAAGAGAGAAAATTTTTGACACATTAAACGTCATGATAATCTGGAGAAGACCATCTTGGAAGGGTATATAATGGGAAAAAGAAGGAGAGAAAGACCAAGGCGAAGATGGCTGGAAGACATCATCGATGTTCTGCAAATGGATGCATCAGCAGCAGGCCATCTTGCTCACAACAGAGAGGCCTACAGGAGAGCTGTTAGGAAGGAGACAAAGTTCCGCAAGGGACATGCAAATGAATGAATGAGTGAATGAGTGAGTGACAAACATATTTGTCTGTCGTTCTGTCTGTCTGTTTATATGTCTATCTATCTTCCTGTCTGACTACTTCTTTACGTAATGCACCAATCTGCCAGCAACAACAGAGAACTGTTGTATCATTCATGATATTCTGTATATAACATTAACCGTGATAGTAGTAACAGCAGTTTACAACAACTGGGTGTATCACTAGTGAAGTTCTACAGCTGGATGTATTACTAGTGAAGCTCTGCAGCTGGGTGTATCACATTTGTTAGTTTGAAATCAGTTCCAGCAAACTCTACTTGTGGTTCGCAGATTATAGTTATTAGAGCAGGAAATATAACCACAAAACGTGGCTTTTGATAGCCACTCTTACTAGATAATCGTCGACCTCCTTATCTACCGGCGATGACTCATCTCCAGATAGACCCCCAGAACTCGGTCGTTTGTGGCCTTTCATTTTTCCTTTTAACATTTGGTTTTTTTTTTTTTTACATGCTCTCAGTAGCGCCCTCACAGCGGGGCCTATCTGGCCAAACTTTACAAGCAGATCTGACCTGGGATGTTTACATACAGATCTGATCTGGGATGTTCAAAGCAGATCTGACCTGTGATGTTTACAAGCAGATCTGACCTGTGATGTTTACATGCAGATCTGACCTGTGATGTTTACAAACAGATATGACCTGTGATGTTTACATACAGATCTGACCTGGGATGTTTACAATGTAGATCTGACCTGGGATGTTTACATACAGATCTGACCTGGGATGTTTACATACAGATCTGACCTGGGATGTTTACATACAGATCTGACCTGGGATGTTTACATACAGATCTGACCAGGGATGTTTACATACAGATCTGACCTGGGATGTTTACATACAGATCTGACCAGGGATGTTTCGCTTACTCGCCTGAAGTTTGTCATGTTTTTTTTTTAAATTTATGACAGGGGTCATGAACTTTGCTGTCAACTACATCGGGCATTACGTCACACCCTGGGACTGGGGTAACAAGCCCGTGGAGGCCACGTGCTCTGGAAGAAGAGACGTCGGCGAGAGGGCGACGGCCGATATTACCGTCTCTGCTACCTGTTCTGCGTCACATGACCTGAAAATAACTGTTGACATGGCAACAGAGCCATTCCCTGGAATAGACCACGTGAGTTTCACACACACACACATATATATGCATACTTACAGACATACATAGATACACATTACTTCAACACAGAAGTATGCATACACCTGTAATGCTTGTTACATAACAAAAATATCATGCAAAAAGTATTGCATGGTTACATACACACATACATACATAAATACCTACATACACACATACATACTTACGTACATACATACATACATACAAACATACATACATACATACATCTTTCATTACTGACTCTTCTAGAAAATGTTACTTCTAAAAACACTGATATGTGATCAGGACGTACTAGAAGATCATTTCACCCAGCCACACCGCCATCGTCTTCTAGTGCCAAACAGTCTGACAGGATCTTGATCACCGACGTATACCTGTCATTTCTGTTCCTGTGTGTGTGTTTTCCTATCGCAACATCTTCCCATCCGGTCTGTCTCTCATCTGTCTCTAATCTGTCTCTTATCTGTCTCTTATCTGTCTCTTATATGTCTCTTATCTGTCTTTATCTGTCTCTCATCTGTCTCTTATCTGTCTCTCATCTGTCTCTTATATGTCTCTTATTTGTCTCTTTTCTGTCTCTTAACTGTCTCTTAACTGTCTCTCATCTGTCTCTTATCTGTCTCTCACCTGTCTCTCATTTGCCTCGTGTCTGTCTCTCATTGTTTGTCATCTGTCTCTCATCTGTCTATTATCTGTCTCTCATCTGTCTCTCTTATTGTTTATTCATTTTCTATTAAAATAAAATTTTTTCTTTGATATTTTGAAGTCTTTCTCTTTCTTATGTTCTCTTCCTATTCTCATGCGTTTTTGTCGACATTCTTCTTTGTCATCTTAGCTAGTGAGCTACTCTTCACATTCTTCTTTGTCGTCTTAGCTAGTGAGCTACTCTTCACATTCTTCTTTGTCATCTTAGCTAGTGAGCTACTCTTAACATTCTACTTTGTCGTCTTAGCTAGTGAGCTACTCTTCACATTCTACTTTGTCGCCTTAGCTAGTGAGCTACTCTTCACATTCTTCTTTGTCGTCTTAGCTAGTGAGCTGGTCTTCACATTCTACTTTCTCGTATCTTATCAAAGATGTGGACATGATGTAAAAAAACTATACCTTATCAAAGATGTGAACATGATGTAAAAAACTATACCTTATCAAAGATATGGACATGATGTAAAAAAACTATACCTTATCAAAGATGTGGACATGATGTAAAAAAAACTATACCTTATCAAAGATGTGGACATGATGTAAAAAAACTATACCTTATCAAAGTTGTGGACATGATGTAAAAAAACTATGCCTTATCACAGATGTGAACATGATGTAAAAAACTATACCTTATCATTCATCCTTCATCCTTTCCATTTGGAAATGGAAAGGATGAAGATCAACATATCAGGAATGAGTGAATTTAGATGGACAGGTGCAGGAAAGATAAACTCAGATAAATATACAATAATATATTCAGGAAGTGAGAAACATGAACGAGGAGTAGGAATTATATTTGATGAAAAAACGGCAAGGACAATTGTAGGATATTTGAACATCTCGGACAGAGTCCTGCTAGCCCAACTGAAAGGACAACCAATAAACATAAATATTATACAAGTGTACACTCCAACATCTGAAAGTTCTGAGGAAGATATACAGATATTTTATAATGACATAGAGACAGCACTAAAACACACAAAGTCACATGAAGTTACCATAGTCATGGGAGATTTTAATGCCAAAGTTGGTAAAGGAAGAACTTCAGACATCGTTGGTGACTATGGACTGGGGGAGAGGAATGACAGAGGTAGCGAATTAATTGAATGGGCAAGAATACACAGCATGGTTGTAGGAAACACCTGGTTTAAGCAACATCCTCGAAGACTGGCAACGTCGTGCAGCCCAGACAAAAAGACATTTAACCAGATAGACTACATATTAATCAACAAACGATTCCGCAATGCATTACTGACAACAAAAACCATGCCAGGAGCTGACTGCAATAGTGACCATGATCCACTCTGTGGAAAAGTTAGAATAAAGCTAAAGAAAGCAGGAAGAAAAGTGAGAAACATCAAACTGAATACAGAACTTCTTAAAAATGACCAAGAACTGCGAGAACAATACAAAGTTATTATAACAAATAGATACAATGCAATAGCAAAGATAAATAGTATAGATGAACAATGGGAAATGTTAAGAGATTCTATCCACCAAACTGTTAAGGAGATAATACCACCGAAAAAAGAAGCCCCTAAAAATAAATGGATGACAGACGACATCTTAGGACTGATGGATAAGAGGAGGAGGAGTAAAAATAACGAGGAAAAATATAGCAAGATAAATAAAGAAATAAGACGCAAATGCAGAGAAGCAAAAGAAGTGTGGTTAAATGAACAGTGCAGACAGATAGAGGACGCTCATAATAAAGACAGTAAAAACATGCACAAACGAATTAATGAACTCACAGGCAGGAAAACAAAATATACCACAGGATGCCTGAAATCGAAAGAAGGTAAAATGTTAATGGGAAAAGAAGACATTGTGGACAGGTGGACAGAGTATATCGGTGAGCTATATGGAGGAGAAAGACCAGAATTAACACCAGATACTGAAAACTGTGAGGGACCACCAATACTTGAAGATGAAATCATAGATGCCATCAAACACATGAAGAAAGGAAAAGCAACTGGGCCTGATAATATAACAATAGAAGAAACAGAGGCATTAGAGGAGACAGGAATAAAAATAATAACCAAGTTACTGAATGATATTTACAACAGTGGTTATATTCCCAGTGACCTGATTAAATCCACGTTTATAGCACTACCAAAGAAACCAGGTGCAAAGGAATGTGACGACCACCGGACTATCAGCCTCTCATGTCACATAACGAAGCTACTTCTGAGAATCATTATGAGAAGAACAAGGAAAAAGATAAAAATGGAAATAGCAGATGAACAGTTTGGATTTGTTGAAGGAAAGGGAACACACAATGCCATTTATGCTTTACGAACACTAACAGAAAGAGCTTTAGAAGTACAGAAAGATCTCTACTTATGCTTCATTGATTACACCAACGTATTTGACAAGGTGAAACATAGTGAAATTATTAAAATGCTTGAAGACATCAATATAGACGGCAAAGACTTGAGGATTGTAAAACATCTAAGGTGGCAGCAAGAAGCAGCAGTTCGAGTTGAAAATAGAATTGGAAAATACCAACCTATAAAACAAGGGGTGCGACAAGGATGTGTACTATCTCCAGACCTTTTTTCTCTGTACAGCGAGAATATTCTAAGAACAATCATCACAGAACCAGGCATAAAAATTGGAGGATACAATATTAACAACCTTCGGTATGCTGACGACACAATACTGATAGCTGAGAACCAACAAGACCTGCAAAATCTCTTGGATAAAGTCGCCAAAGAAAGTGAACAGAAAGGCCTTACTTTGAACATCAAAAAGACAGAGACTATGGTTATATCTAAGAAACAGAATCCACCAGCATGCAGTATTAAATTAAACGGAACCATTCTAAAGCAGGTGCAGAAATTCAAATACCTTGGAGCAGTAATAACTTCAGATGGGAAATGCAGAACAGAAATTAGGAACAGAATAGGTCAAGCAAAGACTGCATTTCAGAGAATGAGAAACATATTAGCTAACACATCGTTATCAATGAATGTTAGAAAACGAGTCCTAAAATGCTATATTGAACCTATCTTGTTATATGGAAGTGAATCATGGACAATAGGCAAGTCTGCACAAAAATCATTGGAAGCAGCAGAAATGTGGTTTATTAGAAGAATGTTGCGAATCCCCTGGACAGCAAAAATAACTAATGAAGAATGTATGAGAAGAGCTGGAGAGACAAAAAACCTTGTCAGAAAGATAAGAGAGAGACAATTTACTTTCATAGGACATGCAATGAGAAGAGGGGGCATTGAAAATATTATAACAACAGGAAAAATAGAAGGAAGAAGATCAAGAGGAAGACCAAGAGAAATGATACTGGACAGTCTGACGGGATGGTGTGAGAAGAGATCACCAACTGAACTGATGGCCTGCATGAAGGATCGGGTACTCTGGAGAAGCATAATAGCCAACGCCAGTCGGCACGGCACCTGATGATGATACCTTATCAAAGATGTGGACATGATGTAAAAAAACTATACCTTATCAAAGATGTGGACATGATGTAAAAATACTATACCTTATCAAAGATGTGGACATGATATACAAAACTATCCCTTATCAAAGATACACCTTCGTCTGTACCTGTTCTAGTTCCGTTACTTTTCATTTTTTCCATTTCTGATACTCTACATTTCTGGTTGTTGTATACTCTACATTTCTGGTTGTTGAATACTCTACATTTCTGGTTGTTGTATACTCTACATTTCTGGTTGTTGTATACTCTACATTTCTGGTTGCATTATTCTTTACACTTGTAGTTCCAGTGTTATCTACTTTTCTAGTTCCAATGTGATTTTCTTTTCTAGTTCCATTTGTGTCTATTTTTCTAGTTCCAATGATATCTACGTTTCTAGTTGCAATGTTATCTACGTTTCTAGTTGCAATGTTATCTACGTTTCTAGTTGCAATGTTATCTACGTTTCTAGTTGCAATGTTATCTACTTTTAAAGTTGCAATATGCTGTAGAGCCGTCCACAACATGGGTCCAGGATTACACGCCAGGAATGCACACCTGTACCGCGGGGACGTGTCAGCGTGACGGAAACAAGGTCATCATAAATGCCAAATCTCCAGCAGACAACTTTAAGTAAGTGAACCTGGGTTATCTGTAGACATTTGCGTTCTCTGTTGATATCATGTGTTCTCTGTAGATATACTGTGTTTTCTGTAGATATTATGTGTTCTCTGTAGATATTATGTGTTCTCCGTAGATATCCTGCGTTCATGTGAATTTGAGACCGTCCCAACAGTGCAGGTTACTCATTAAGATAAACAGCTCGTGGGTCCAGAAGAGCAGGGGCCATGCAAGAGCAGAGAGCCATGCAAGAGCAGAGAGCCATGCAAGAGCAGGTTGCCTATAGAAGAGCAGGGGACCATGCAAGAGCAGGTTGCCTATACAAGAGCAGGAGATCATGCAAGAGCAGGTTGCCTATAGAAGAGCAGGGGCCATGCAAGAGCAGAGAGCCATGCAAGAGCAGAGAGCCATGCAAGAGCAGAGAGCCATGCACGAGGAGGTTGCCTATACAAGAGCAGGAGATCATGCAAGAGCAGGTTGCCTATAGAAGAGCAGGAGATCATGCATGAACAGGTTGCCTATAGAAGAGCAGGGGACCATGCAAAAGCAGGTTGCCTATAGAAGAGCAGGAGATCATGCAAGAGCAGGTTGCCTATAGAAGAGCAGGGGACCATGCAAGAGCAGGTTGCCTATACAAGAGCAGGAGATCATGCAAGAGCAGGTTGCCTATAAAAGAGCAAGGGACCATGCAAAAGCAGGTTGCCTATAGAAGAGCAGGAGATCATACAAGAGCAGGTTGCTTATAGAAGAGAAGGGGCCATGCAAGAGCAGGTTGCCTATAGAAGAGCAGGGGGTCTGGAGTGAAGAAAACAAAAACTTCTTGCAGATTTAGAAGTGGTAACCTAAAGTTAGCTTAAAAATTTGGGAGGTGGCTAGTCCGACACTGAGCCTCATCTGTAAATCTATACTGATCTGATGTATAGAATGTATAAATCTATACTGATCTGATGTATAGAATGTGTAAATCTATACTGATCTGATGTATAGAATGTGTAAATCTATACTGATCTGATGTATAGAATGTGTAAATCTATACTGATCTGATGTATAGAATGTGTAAATCTATACTGATCTAATGTATAGAATGTGTAAATCTATACTGATCTGATGTATAGAATGTGTAAGTCTATACTGATCTGATGTATAGAATGTGTAAATCTATACTGATCTGATGTATAGAATGTGTAAATCTATACTGATCTGATGTTTAGAATGTGTAAATCTATACTGATCTGGTGTATAGAAAGTGTAAGTCTATACTGATATGATGTTTAGAATGTGTCAATCTATACTAATATGATATATAGAGTGTGAAAATCTATACTGATCTGATGTTTAGAATGTGTAAATCTATACTGATCTGATGTATAGAATGTGTAAATCTATACTGATCTAATGTATAGAATGTGTAAATCTGTATTGATCTGATGTATAGAATGTGTAAGTCTATACTGATCTGATGTATAGAATGTGTAAATCTATACTGATCTGATGTATAGAATGTATAAATTTATACTGATCTGATGTTTAGAATGTGTAAATCTATACTGATCTGGTGTATAGAAAGTGTAAGTCTATACTGATATGATGTTTAGAATGTGTCAATCTATACTAATATGATATATAGAGTGTGAAAATCTATACTGATCTGATGTTTAGAATGTGTAAATCTATACTGATCTGATGTATAGAATGTATAAATCCATACTGATCGTATATATATATATATATATATATTATATATATATATATATATATATATATATATATATATATAATGTATAAATCTATATTGATCTGATGTATAGAATCTGTAAATCTATACTGATCTGATGTATAGAATGTATAAATCTATACTGATCTGATGTATAGAATGTGTAAATCTATACTGATCTGATGTATAGAATGTGTAAATCTATACTGATCTGATGTATAGAATGTGTAAATCTATACTGATCTGATGTATAGAATGTGTAAATCTATACTGATCTAATGTATAGAATGTGTAAATCTATACTGATCTGATGTATAGAATGTGTAAGTCTATACTGATCTGATGTATAGAATGTGTAAATCTATACTGATCTGATGTATAGAATGTGTAAATCTATACTGATCTGATGTTTAGAATGTGTAAATCTATACTGATCTGGTGTATAGAAAGTGTAAGTCTATACTGATATGATGTTTAGAATGTGTCAATCTATACTAATATGATATATAGAGTGTGAAAATCTGTACTGATCTGATGTTTAGAATGTGTAAATCTATACTGATCTGATGTATAGAATGTGTAAATCTATACTGATCTAATGTATAGAATGTGTAAATCTGTATTGATCTGATGTATAGAATGTGTAAGTCTATACTGATCTGATGTATAGAATGTGTAAATCTATACTGATCTGATGTATAGAATGTGTAAATTTATACTGATCTGATGTTTAGAATGTGTAAATCTATACTGATCTGGTGTATAGAAAGTGTAAGTCTATACTGATATGATGTTTAGAATGTGTCAATCTATACTAATATGATATATAGAGTGTGAAAATCTATACTGATCTGATGTTTAGAATGTGTAAATCTATACTGATCTGATGTATAGAATGTATAAATCTATATTGATCTGATGTATAGAATGTATAAATCTATATTGATCGATATATAGAATGTATAAATCTATATTGATCTGATGTATAGAATGTAAAAATCTATATTGATCTGACAGCCTGTTCCCGGATTGTCTTACATCTTGTGCTGTGTGTAGATTTATATATTTATTGATGTATATACCCACGCCACAGAGCAAGGAATGTTCCTGCGAAAGGGTAGGGCGACTGTCTGCGTGATCAAATGACATGATGTTAACTGTGGTGAAATGATATGATGTTTGGTGTGGTCAAATGACATGATGTTAAGTGTGATCAAATGACATAGTGTTATGTGTAAAAAAATGACATGATGTTTGGTGTGATCAAATGACATAATGTTTGATGTGATCAAATGACATGATGTTAGGTGCGATCAAATGACATTATGTTAGATCTGATCAAATAACATGATGTTAGGTGTGATCAAATGACATAATGTTTGGTGTAATCACATGACATGATGTTAGGTGTGATCAAGTGACATAATGTTAGGTGTGATCAAGTGACATAATGTTAGGTGTGATCAAGTGACATAATGTTAGGTGTGATCAAGTGACATGATGTTAGGTGTGATCAAGTGACATGATGTTAGGTGTGATCAAGTGACATGATGTTAGGTGTGATCAAATGACATAATGTTTGGTGTAATCACATGACATGATGTTAGGTGTGATCAAGTGACATAATGTTAGGTGTGATCAAGTGACATGATGTTAGGTGTGATCAAGTGACATGATGTTAGGTGCGATCAAGTGACATGATGTTAGGTGCGATCAAGTGACATGATGTTAGGTGCGATCAAGTGACATGATGTTAGGTGTGATCAAGTGACATGATGTTAGGTGTGATCAAGTGACATAATGTTAGGTGTGATCAAGTGACATAATGTTAGGTGTGATCAAGTGACATTATGTTAGGTGTGATCAAGTGACATTATGTTAGGTGTGATCAAGTGACATAATGTTAGGTGTGATCAAGTGACATGATGTTAGGTGTGATCAAGTGACATGATGTTAGGTGTGATCAAATGAAGATCTCCTCATGAAGAAAAGAGAGGTGTGGCAAGGCAAGTAGGGAGTGGTCATTCTTCTTATTCCAACATGTCCCGAACGTACAAGAAGAACCCAGCAGTCAGCGTCGGGTTGTCAACATCGCCGGGTTGGTATTAGAGATACCCGGGGTTGTATAGAAAGAATGCCTAGACTTCAGATCCTACAGCAGGGGCAGAGAACTCTTGTCAAGGGCGGCAAACCAACAAATTTTTTGGGGCAAGAGAAAATCAGAATAACAGACAGAAAAATGCGCCTCAGACCTCACTTTGGCTTGCAAGGGCTTTTACTTTTTTTTTTTTTTGTTAATTGACATTTTTGGCAACAAACCCTCAAAAATGTGAACAGCCCTCTCTTTGCGTCTCTAGACATTCAAAGGTTTAGTTATTTTATAATCTCTTAACTGATGTTTACAGCAGTAGAAGCTGATTTTATTTTAGTTCTATAGATATTTACAGTAGTAGAAGCTGATTTTGTTCAGCCATGACCAAAATTAACAACAGACAAAGCTTCTTTCATTTGACAGACTTGCTCTGAATATAATCGGCTCCACTACCCTGCCTAGAATGTACTGGCTTGAGAAACCTTACGAAGGTAAGTGTGATGGTTCTACAATAAAAGATGGAGACACGTCAACAAATCCTGGAGGGAACAACACTCCAGCCCCTGGAGGGAACCAGACACCAACCCCTGGAGGGAACAATCAACCATTCAACCCTACCTATACAACAGACGACATCAGCCAGGCCAGTAAAAAGTTCGTCCTGGAACTTAATGAACCAGGAACTGATCTACCTGGTCAGACTCGAAAGTTTATCATCTACTTTTCGTCTCCAGTTTTAGCCAGAATTGACCAAGGTCAGCAACAGATAACCTTTGAACCACAAGGAGGCGGGGCCTACACTGGTCTGGCTCAAATTGTTTATGCGGGTTCTTCGGCGAGAGGTGACGGGTCAAAGGTGAACTTTTTCGACAAATACGCTGGCTATTACTCACACAGTCCAACTTTGACCTACTGCGTGAGCCAGGCAAACAACAAGGCGTATGTCAGCTTCGACTGGAACGCCAAGGACGCCACGGGGGCCACCGCTGGAGGGAATCTTTTGATGGTGACCATGCCGCATCATGTGAGTCTGTAGATTCGGGGGTGGGTATTGATGATCGACAGAAAGTACGGCTGTCGTATTTATTTATTTTATTACATGATATACAGTTCTTACATGATATATAGAATCGGCTGTCGCATTTATTTATTTTCTTACATGATATACAGAAGTTACGGCTGTCGTATTTATTTATTTATTTTTCTTCGATGGGGGTTAAAACGCTGTCTAAATAGGCATTCAGGGACCCATAGTTGATATGAAAGCTAGCATCAGGGTTAGCGACCCATAGTTGATATGTTAGGTGTGATCAAGTGACATAATGTTGGGTGTGATCAAGTGACATGATGTTAGGTGTGATCAAGTGACATAATGTTAGGTGTGATCAAGTGACATGATGTTAGGTGAGATCAAGTGACATGATGTTAGGTGTGATCAAGTGACATAATGTTAGGTGTGATCAAGTGACATGATGTTAGGTGTGATCAAGTGACATAATGTTAGGTGTGATCAAGTGACATAATGTTAGGTGTGATCAAGTGACATGATGTTAGGTGTGATCAAGTGACATGATGTTAGGTGTGATCAAATGAAGATCTCCTCATGAAGAAAAGAGAGGTGTGGCAAGGCAAGTAGGGAGTGGTCATTCTTCTTATTCCAACATGTCCCGAACGTACAAGAAGAACCCAGCAGTCAGCGTCGGGTTGTCAACATCGCCGGGTTGGTATTAGAGATACCCGGGGTTGTATAGAAAGAATGCCTAGACTTCAGATCCTACAGCAGGGGCAGAGAACTCTTGTCAAGGGCGGCAAACCAACAAATTTTTTGGGGCAAGAGAAAATCAGAATAACAGACAGAAAAATGCGCCTCAGACCTCACTTTGGCTTGCAAGGGCTTTTACTTTTTTTTTTTTTTGTTAATTGACATTTTTGGCAACAAACCCTCAAAAATGTGAACAGCCCTCTCTTTGCGTCTCTAGACATTCAAAGGTTTAGTTATTTTATAATCTCTTAACTGATGTTTACAGCAGTAGAAGCTGATTTTATTTTAGTTCTATAGATATTTACAGTAGTAGAAGCTGATTTTGTTCAGCCATGACCAAAATTAACAACAGACAAAGCTTCTTTCATTTGACAGACTTGCTCTGAATATAATCGGCTCCACTACCCTGCCTAGAATGTACTGGCTTGAGAAACCTTACGAAGGTAAGTGTGATGGTTCTACAATAAAAGATGGAGACACGTCAACAAATCCTGGAGGGAACAACACTCCAGCCCCTGGAGGGAACCAGACACCAACCCCTGGAGGGAACAATCAACCATTCAACCCTACCTATACAACAGACGACATCAGCCAGGCCAGTAAAAAGTTCGTCCTGGAACTTAATGAACCAGGAACTGATCTACCTGGTCAGACTCGAAAGTTTATCATCTACTTTTCGTCTCCAGTTTTAGCCAGAATTGACCAAGGTCAGCAACAGATAACCTTTGAACCACAAGGAGGCGGGGCCTACACTGGTCTGGCTCAAATTGTTTATGCGGGTTCTTCGGCGAGAG
This sequence comes from Achatina immaculata, assembly GCA_009760885.1. Taxonomy (NCBI): domain Eukaryota; kingdom Metazoa; phylum Mollusca; class Gastropoda; order Stylommatophora; family Achatinidae; genus Lissachatina; species Lissachatina immaculata. The sequence continues at coordinate 8,154,789 of CM019694.1, forward strand.
GTGACGGGTCAAAGGTGAACTTTTTCGACAAATACGCTGGCTATTACTCACACAGTCCAACTTTGACCTACTGCGTGAGCCAGGCAAACAACAAGGCGTATGTCAGCTTCGACTGGAACGCCAAGGACGCCACGGGGGCCACCGCTGGAGGGAATCTTTTGATGGTGACCATGCCGCATCATGTGAGTCTGTAGATTCGGGGGTGGGTATTGATGATCGACAGAAAGTACGGCTGTCGTATTTATTTATTTTCTTACATGATATACAGAAGTTACGGCTGTCGTATTTATTTATTTTATTACATAATATACAGAAGTTACGGCTGTCGTATTTATTTATTTTATTACATGATATACAGTTCTTACATGATATATAGAATCGGCTGTCGCATTTATTTATTTTCTTACATGATATACAGAAGTTACGGCTGTCGTATTTATTTATTTATTTTTCTTCGATGGGGGTTAAAACGCTGTCTAAATAGGCATTCAGGGACCCATAGTTGATATGAAAGCTAGCATCAGGGTTAGCGACCCATAGTTGATATGTAAGCTAGCATCAGGGTTAGCGACCCATAGTTGATATGAAAGCTAGCATCAGGGTTAGCAACCCATAGTTGATATGAAAGCTAGCATCAGGGTTAGCGACCCATAGTTGATATGTTAGCTAGCATCAGGGTTAGCAACCCATAGTTGATATGTTAGCTAGCGTCAGGGTTAGCGACCCATAGTTGGTATGTTAGCTAGCGTCAGAGTTAGCGACCCATAGCTGTATAACAATGTATAGATGTGGAATATCATATCATTGATGAAGATTGAAGATGATTAAGCTTTTCCTTTGATCATAACACATCGAGGTCTCACATGCATTACCACATTCACTAGAACAGAGCAAGTCCGATGAAATGTTCACTGCATTATTTAATTCTGACAAATAGGTTCAAGATGTATTGTCGACAACATCACTTGGATTGAATCACTTAATTATTTGTTCACAATATCAAACTCTGTCATATTCTACATACAGCAGTTCAGCAAAGTTTTCAGCTTCAAGATATTCTACATACAGCAGTTCAGCAAAGTTTTCAGCTTCAAGATATTCTACATACAGCAGTTCAGCAAAGTTTTCAGCTTCAAGATATTCTACATACAGCAGTTCAGCAAAGTTTTCAGCTTCAAGATATTCTACATACAGCAGTTCAGCAAAGTTTTCAGCTTCAAGATATCCTACACGTGATACTAGGACGAATCTGAACTCTGCGTTTTCGAACAGATCTGCAACACATGGTCTGCTAATTTCTCGTCTAACACTACTTCTGATTTTATATCGTCTCATCCTTTCTTCTCTTGCCTGTCCTCTGATTTCTTCTCTTGTCTGTCCTCTGATTTCTTCTCTTGTCTGTCCTCTGATTTCTTCTGACAGTCTTCCTCTGCTGTCTGAATCGGCCTTCGCTTACTGACTGTCTTTGGTCAGACGATCTCCCACTCGATCGTCCCTCTCTGTCTGCTGTTCCTCTCTGATTCTCTTCGTGTCTGTCTGATCCTCTCTGATTGTCTTTTTCTCCAACTGCCCTGTGACTTATACGTCGTAAGTCAATTGTTCAATAGGCATCGCCTCTAAATATTTTATTTGTCAACTGGTCGAGTTGGTTACTCCTTTATTTAACCGTAAGCAATACCGTCCTAAGATTAGAAAGCCAATGCGTGTCAGTCTGCGTCAACTCCGACTATACAACTGTCATTTACCTAAGTCATTATCTTGCTCTTTCATTTCGGGGGTTTTATTGTGTCCTGGCTTTTCATTGTGTCCGCCTTTTCTATTTGTCTTTTCTATTCTGTTTACTTGTGTTAGCGTCCAGTCATACCAGTGTCATGGAATTTTGTTTTTCTACGTTGCTCTAATATTCCTATTTACTTTTTCTGTTACTATTAGATGCCAAACACCATAAAAAATAACATCTTATTAGCAGAAATGCAGATGAAACCACTGACAACAGTTATTGAGGAAAGACGCTGGCGATGGTTGGGACATGTGCTCCGAATGACTGACAACTCACTACCAAAAATACCACTAAGATGGACACCACAGGGGAACAGAAGTAAGGGTAGACCAAAAGAGACAAGGAGAAGAACAACAGAGAGGATGTTGAGCAATAGAGGGCTCACCTGGGCAAGAGCAGAAAAAAAGGCGAAGGACAGGCATTTGTGGAAAACCCTTGCGGAAGCCCCATGTGCCCTGGGCACTTAAGGTTCAGAGAGAGAGATTAGATGTTACTATTATGCCGACATATTCATTAATAATAATAACAACTATACTCATTACTTACCAGGCCATGCTACAGTTGATGCGTTAGCTAGAGTCAGGGTTAGCGACCCACAGTTGATATGTTAGCGTCAGGGTTAGCGAAAAATAGCCGATCAAGACCCTGTACCACCTCACCGTTGGTATCTCTAGTAACAGGCCTATCCTGGCTAACCGGGCGGGGATCGCCATAGTCCCCACGGTGGTGGAGTCTGCTAAAGAAGTATTGCACACCCCCTGCTTTTTAATTGCAATCCGTGACTGAAAAAATAGCTGTCATAACCTGCACCCAAGCCGATACGATGCTGTACCTCAACACCTTCACAGCATCGGTTGGGAAGAACACCAGCTCGCAGTTACAGAGAGACAGCACAAGACAAGACAAGACTAAAGAGAAATTATGGCTGTCGCATTTATTGTTGTGTTTTCTTAGATGATGTACACAAAATTACGGCTGCCGTGTTTATTTTTGTTTCTTAGATGATGCACACAAAATTACGGCTGTCGCATTTATTTATTTATTTCATGAACCAAGATGGTGCTTTCTTGTTCATGAACTGCTGGCTGAAGAATGTTATATTCTGTTTGATTTCTTTTCTTTTTTTGAAAGTTCATTTTTTTAAAAATATCTGTTTCACATACCTACTTGTGTTATCAATTCCAGAAACATCTTTGCTTGGAGACATAATTCCACATAGCACAGCTGTGATTTTTACACATCTCTGTTATATGTTTCTAACAGGCCTTGCTTATACAAAAAACACACCCAGAAAAACTTATAGACACGCCCTTCGTCTTCAAAGGTTATGAAGGTAATGATTGGCTGATGGAATATGACATCTTACACACAGAAGTGGATCCTGACCCACAGGGCGTGGCTAAAGTTAAAGCCAACCCCTCCCAGCTTCAAGTAAGAATACTGTTTTAGGTGTCAGTGTCTGTCGCTGGGTGGGGTGGGGGGAGGGGTCTGCTGAACTTACCTAGAGAATAGAAGACAAATTTAGAAACGTTTGAGTAAGGTCATTACAGATTCTGTTGTAGAGGAATGTGTTAAAATACTGCTGTGTCATCAAGTAACTTTCCGCTTAACAACAAAAATATAACTGAATAAACTTTAATTACAGGGGCATGATTTCAATACACAGCGTGTATCTCTTGATAGGTCCCATGTTTTTTCTGTGTGTCATGAATCATAAAATATTTTTCCATATTGGAAATTGTATATACTGTATATACATACACACACATAGTGTTATGTTATTCTTGATTGTCTTTTTCTCCAACTGCCCTGTGACTTATACGTCGTAAGTCAATTGTTCAATAGGCATAGCCTCTGAATATTTTATTTGTCAACTGGTCGAGTTGGTTACTCCTTTATTTAACCGTAAGCAATACCGTCCTAAGATTAGAAAGCCAATGCGTGTCAGTCTGCGTCAACTCCGACTATACAACTGTCATTTACCTAAGTCATTATCTTGCTCTTTCATTTCGGGGGTTTTATTGTGTCCTGGCTTTTCATTGTGTCCGCCTTTTCTATTTGTCTTTTCTATTCTGTTTACTTGTGTTAGCGTCCAGTCATACCAGTGTCATGGAATTTTGTTTTTCTACGTTGCTCTAATATTCCTATTTACTTTTTCTGTTACTGTTAGATGCCAAACACCATAAAAAATAACATCTTATTAGCAGAAATGCAGATGAAACCACTGACAACAGTTATTGAGGAAAGACGCTGGCGATGGTTGGGACATGTGCTCCGAATGACTGACAACTCACTACCAAAAATACCACTAAGATGGACACCACAGGGGAACAGAAGTAAGGGTAGACCAAAAGAGACAAGGAGAAGAACAACAGAAAGGATGTTGAGCAATAGAGGGCTCACCTGGGCAAGAGCAGAAAAAAAGGCGAAGGACAGGCATTTGTGGAAAACCCTTGCGGAAGCCCCATGTGCCCTGGGCACTTAAGGTTCAGAGAGAGAGATTAGATGTTACTATTATGCCGACATATTCATTAATAATAATAACAAGTATACTCATTACTTACCAGGCCATGCTACAGTTGATGCGTTAGCTAGAGTCAGGGTTAGCGACCCACAGTTGATATGTTAGCGTCAGGGTTAGCGAAAAATAGCCGATCAAGACCCTGTACCACCTCACCGTTGGTATCTCTAGTAACAGGCCTATCCTGGCTAACCGGGCGGGGATCGCCATAGTCCCCACGGTGGTGGAGTCTGCTAAAGAAGTATTGCACACCCCCTGCTTTTTAATTGCAATCCGTGACTGAAAAAATAGCTGTCATAACCTGCACCCAAGCCGATACGATGCTGTACCTCAACACCTTCACAGCATCGGTTGCGAAGAACACCAGCTCGCAGTTACAGAGAGACAGCACAAGACAAGACAAGACTAAAGAGAAATTATGGCTGTCGCATTTATTGTTGTGTTTTCTTAGATGATGCACACAAAATTACGACTGCCGTGTTTATTTTTGTTTCTTAGATGATGCACACAAAATTACGGCTGTCGCATTTATTTATTTATTTCATGAACCAAGATGGTGCTTTCTTGTTCATGAACTGCTGGCTGAAGAATGTTATGTTCTGTTTGATTTCTTTTCTTTTTTTGAAAGTTCATTTTTTAAAAAATATCTGTTTCACATACCTACTTGTGTTATCAATTCCAGAAACATCTTTGCTTGGAGACATAATTCCACATAGCACAGCTGTGATTTTTACACATCTCTGTTATATGTTTCTAACAGGCCTTGCTTATACAAAAAACACACCCAGAAAAACTTATAGACACGCCCTTCGTCTTCAAAGGTTATGAAGGTAATGATTGGCTGATGGAATATGACATCTTACACACAGAAGTGGATCCTGACCCACAGGGCGTGGCTAAAGTTAAAGCCAACCCCTCCCAGCTTCAAGTAAGAATACTGTTTTAGGTGTCAGTGTCTGTCGCTGGGTGGGGTGGGGGGAGGGGTCTGCTGAACTTACCTAGAGAATAGAAGACAAATTTAGAAACGTTTGAGTAAGGTCATTACAGATTCTGTTGTAGAGGAATGTGTTAAAATACTGCTGTGTCATCAAGTAACTTTCCGCTTAACAACAAAAATATAACTGAATAAACTTTAATTACAGGGGCATGATTTCAATACACAGCGTGTATCTCTTGATAGGTCCCATGTTTTTTCTGTGTCATGAATCATAAAATATTTTTCCATATTGGAAATTGTATATACTGTATATACATACACACACATAGTGTTATGTTATTCTTAATTATTCTCATTTCAACACTGACGCTGTTATGTATGTCTGTAAATTCAGCACACATACTTTCATAAAGCGGTAGGCAGCAAAAGAGATTTGATCAGCAAATAAATCATCAACTTTATTCAGGCGCGGCCTGACAAGCGTCTGAATACATGATTCAACACAACAGGCTGTATACAACAGGCTGTAAGTCGTTCTGTTACTTAACAAACAAAATGATGCACATCAAAGCAGCAGCATTCTCTGAGCGGTATGTTTCCCGAGAGATGACTGAGAGAGGTGTTTGATAAGTTTTGTCGAAGTTCTCAGGTCTCGTGTACGATGTTTGTTCTCAGGTCTCGTGTACGATGTTTGTTCTCAGGTCTCGTGTACGATGTTTGTTCTCAGGTTTCGTGTACGATGTTTGTTCTCAGGTCTCGTGTACGATGTTTGTTCTCAGGTTTCGTGTACGATGTTTGTTCTCAGGTCTCGTGTACGATGTTTGTTCTCAGGTTTCGTGTACGATGTTTGTTCTCAGGTTTCGTGTACGATGTTTGTTCTCAGGTTTCGTGTACGATGTTTGTTCTCAGGTTTCGTGTACGATGTTTGTTCTCAGGTCTCGTGTACGATGTTTGTTCTCAGGTTTCGTGTACGATGTTTGTTCTCAGGTCTCGTGTACGATGTTTGTTCTCAGGTTTCGTGTACGATGTTTGTTCTCAGGTTTCATGTACGATGTTTGTTCTCAGGTTTCGTGTACGATGTTTGTTCTCAGGTTTCGTGTACGATGTTTGTTCTCAGGTTTCGTGTACGATGTTTGTTCTCAGGTTTCGTGTACGATGTTTGTTCTCAGGTTTCGTGTACGATGTTTGTTCTCAGGTTTCGTGTACGATGTTTGTTCTCAGGTTTCGTGTACGATGTTTGTTCTCAGGTTTCGTGTACGATGTTTGTTCTCAGGTTTCGTGTACGATGTTTGTTCTCAGGTTTCGTGTACGATGTTTGTTCTTTGGCCGCCGGTTAAAACTGAACTCCCCTTTTGAGCGGTTACCTTTTCCTGCTCGAGTTCTAGCGCGTCTGGTCAGAGACCTGCCAATCAAAATGACTTGTTTAGATTCTGACCATCCCACGCGAGGTAGCACCAGGTAACTTAGCACCAGGTAACTTAGCACTAGGTAACTTAGCACCAGGTAACTTTAAACTCCCCTGCCTGTGGGTGTCAAAATCTGATGACAGATCAAAAGGCTTTGACTTCCAGCTCTGGCCTAACTGTCCGCCTTGCCCGTCCCATCTCGGAACTGGGACATTGTTACAGTACGTGTGTGTGTGTGTGTGTGTGTGGGCAATAAAAGGACACATCATTGAATTAAACACTCACTGTTTCCTGTGCAATATTATCAGTTTTCTTACCAGGTAATCATAAATTTATGTCATATTTCATGCACTGTTCAAGTATCCATTCATTGCCTTTGTTCACCGTCTCGAATTCAGACACTGTTACGTGGACATGATGAACAAGTCAGTAACTCATTCTTCTAAATCACACTATTCAGAACAAATCATTCAACCTTGTCCACGTAGACAATACGATAAAGTTGTTTTATTATGTTGATTTGACTAGTATATCCCTGGACTTAAGTGAGTGACACGCCACTGGCTTGTTTACACGTTCTTCAAACTTGTGAAATGTTCTGCTGATCATTCTTGCAACGATTAGCTGACAGCCATCTACAAACTCTTTCTTCTCTGTCTAATGACCCCCGTGCTGGCCATGTTACACCCATCACGCAAGATCACCTGTTAAGTTAAAAGAAAAACAATGACAGTTTCACATGAAATATCTGCAGGACATCTTGGCAGCCATAGCGAGAGATGCACAGAACCAGAACCTGGACGGGAACTGTGACCACACTGATAGCTACAACGGCGGGAAAGACATCGGCATGGTGTCCCGGCTTGCCAGCTTGTCCAGGGCCTTCGGCACAAACCATTATCAGACACTGGACGAGTCCATCAGGAAGTGCTTGGAGAAATGGTTACGAGTAACAGGTACATTGGAATAGTCCAAGTTTGTGATGTACTATTTCTTGCCATTCACTTATATGTCCAGTGTAGAGTTAATGCAGTATGCCTCGCCTTGCAGGCACATATTTTCCTTTTGTAAGAAGCAGCTTTTCCAAAACAAATAGATAGATCATGTATCCATTTTTATAGCTGGGTCTATGGAAGGGCCAGGTGGCCTGACCTCAAACTTTTGTGTTGTCAGATAATACGGAAGAAATATGGACATTAGTGCAGGAAAGAAGGAATGTGGGTGAATGGTGGTGGAGAAAAAGAGGAGATGACAGTTTGACCTAATGTTTCAATCAAAGGTGTTCTTCACTGTTAGGAGCTGAAACTGGCTGGTTATCACGTCTGGCCAGGACAATGTGGTTGATGTGTGATGTGGCTGCTGCCACACTTGGCAGAGTGGAGAGAAGGCTAGAACACATTGTCTGGTTTGACAATCAGTGACCCATAGCTGACATGCCAATATCGGGGTTGGTGAACCATGGCTGATCAAGACCATGATCCACCTCTCTCTTGGTAGCTCCAGTAACAGGTCTAGCCTAGCTAGTGGAGCTAGTCTGGCTCAGTTTACCCACTGTGGTGGAGTCTGCTAGAGAAGCATTATATACCCCCTCACTACCTGCACTCACAGAATGAAACATTTGGCCGCGTGATCTGGTCCTAAGCTGACGTGATGCTGTGTCTCAACATCTTCACTGCATCAGCTGCAAGGAACATCAGCTTGCAGTTCCAGGAAGAAGAAGAAGAAGGCTGTCTTTATTTTCTGAGCTCTAGTAGAAGCCAGGTACACATATGTACATCTTTTTCTGACTGGAATACCTACCACTGGAGTTAAACCATTGACCTTCATTTGACAGTGAATTTATTGAACTGTCTGAGGTGATCTATTGAATCAAACATTAGATTACATTGATTTTCACATCATTTATCAGGCATATGTAACTAAGTGCTATCAATGAGCACCCATGATATCAGAATACGCTCATGACAACCTCATATTCTACGACTCTAGCAGCAGAACCTCCTTCAGCAAAGCCTGCTTCATTTTTGATTTCTCAAACAAATGCTGACTGCGGATGTACAGATGTACATTTACTTCATAATTTCAGCTTCTTGCCAGATAAACATATCAAAATAATGATTCCTCTTTTCTGTGAGCAGACACACTTGATGATCAGTGGAAGTTCCATTATGAGGATGTCTGGGGAGGGCTGTTTCTGAGAGCAACAGGTGATCCTCAGATTGACTGGGGGACAGACTATGGGTTTCCTTACTATAATGACCATCACTTTCACTTGGGTTACTACATCTATGCTATGGCCTATTATGTGAAACACCACCAAGACTGGGGCAGAGGTAAGATTGTCTGTTTATGACTGTTATTGTTGTATGTGGACTGATTATATCATTGATATATTATACGTGGACAGATTACATCAATGATACATTAATGGAACTTTGGCTAGAAAACACTGACTATATCATTGATACACTAATGGAACTTCAGCTATAAAACACTGATTATATCATTGATACATTAATAGAACTTTGGCTAGAAAACACTGACTATATCATTGATACATTAATTAAACTTTGGCTAGAAAACACTGATGATATAATTGATACATTAATGGAACTTAAGCTAGAAAACAATGATGATATCATTGATACTTTAATGGAGGTTTGGCTAGAAAACACTCTGCAGATTAACCATTGGCTAAGAAGGCTTAAGGTTAGTGACCTAAATAAGCAGAGGGTCCAGTAAGATGGAAAAACATTCTGTAAATATACAAGACTATTGTTTAACTTTACACAGATATTCAAGACTATTGTTTAACTTTACACAGATATTCAAGAATATTGTTTAACTTTACACAGATATTCAAGAATATTGTTTAACTTTACACAGATATTCAAGATTATTGTTTGACTTTACATTTGTAACTGTTACTGCTGCACTAGCACATTATGTTATGAAAGAAACAGTGACATATCAGTTATGTATGATCTGTGTAATACAAGGTCATACAGTAATCACAAGTAGAGGGAAATCAGGTCATATATCAGGAGATGGTTGGTCTAGGCCAGAGGAAAATCAGGTCATATATCAGGAGATGGTTGGTCTAGGCCAGAGGAAAATCAGGTCATATATCAGGAGATGGTTGGTCTAGGCCAGAGGGAAATCAGGTCATATATCAGGAGATGGTTGGTCTAGGCCAGAGGGAAATCAGGTCATATATCAGGAGATGGTTGGTCTAGGCCAGAGGAAAATCAGGTCATATATCAGGAGATGGTTGGTCTAGACCAGAGGAAAATCAGGTCATATATCAGGAGATGGTTGGTCTAGGCCAGAGGAAAATCAGGTCATATATCAGGAAATGGTTGGTCTAGACCAGAGGAAAATCAGGTTATATATCAGGAAATGGTTGGTCTAGACCAGAGGTAAATCAGGTCATATATCAGGAAGTGGTTGGTCTAGACAGAGGTAAATCAGGTCATATATCAGGAGATGGTTGGTCTAGGCCAGAGGGAAATCAGGTCATATATCAGGAAATGGTTGGTCTAGACCAGAGGATGTAGGGGACTTTACTAAGTTTAGCCCTGGGGTTAGGGTGATGGTTAATCCTGCAGTAAGAAAGACAGTATTTAGAGCTCTTACATCACTGTGATGGTTAATCCTCCAGTAAGAAAGACAGTATTTAGAGCTCTTACATCACTGTGATGGTTAATCCTACAGTAAGAATGACAGTATTTAAAGCTCTTACATCACTGTGATGGTTAATCCTCCAGTAAGAAAGACAGTATTTAGAGCTCTTACATCACTGTGATGGTTAATCCTCCAGTAAGAAAGACAGTATTTAGAGCTCATACATCACCGTGATGGTTAATCCTACAGTAAGAATGACAGTATTTAAAGCTCTTACATCACTGTGATGGTTAATCCTCCAGTAAGAAAGACAATATTATAGAGCTCTTCTAATCTAATCTAATCGCCCATGCTGCGTGACATAGGCGATAATTTCTCTCCACAATTCACTCTCTTTTGCGTTGTTTATGAGATCCACCAGTGAGTTTCTTCCTAGCTGCACTGACAGCCCATCCAGTAACTTCTCTCTCTGTCTTCCTCTGTCTCTTCTTCCCTCAATTTTTCCAGTTGCCACAGTGTGTTCCAATTTTCCTCTTCTCAGAAAATGTCCTATAAATCTCGCTTGCCTGCCTCTGATCTTTGCTGTAATTTGCCTTGTAACTCCAGCCTCTCTTAAGACTTCTTCATTGGTTTTCTTGGCTTTTACATAACAGATTTCTACATATGTAACTAGTATATTGCAACATATAACACTTTTACATTAAAAACGTTATGGAAAGTTCATTTCAAAGCTTAACTGTTGTAATTAGAATATTTTACAGTCTAATTTTTGCAGTTAGAATATTTCATGATCAAACAGTTGTAATCATGTAAATTTCATGTACTAGTGTTATTATCTCTGTTTACTCTTCTAATATATTGGTGTCATCTTTACATGCATTCTAAATCTGTTAGTCTTGTAATATATTGCTGTCATCTTTACATGCATTCTAAATCTGTTAGTCTTGTAATATATTGCTGTCATCTTTACATGCATTCTAAATCTGTAAAAATGTATAACATAGGACAAAATTAGGAACAGCTTTATTACTTATCAAGTACACAGTTGTGATGTTTCGGCGTGAGCCTTAATCATACAAAAACATACAGGATGAAGAAATAGAGAGAGGAGATGAAGTATAGATTCACATGAATGCTGTGTTAAAAAAAAAATCAAATCAAATGAACCAAGCACTTAGCTGTAACTTGTAAGAAGCTGTGGCTTGTCCGATGCTGTGTGTCAGAAATGTACATGGTGGAGTGTAGAGGGTACTTAAATGGAGACTTGGGATGTGTGATAGGTGGGTCGTAACTGAGGGTGGTGGGTGGGGAAACTGTGGAGGGGAGAGAGAGTATTATAATGGTAATCTAGCCTGGAGAAGGTGAAATATATGATTATAGTTAGGATAGAGGGATTGTAATGTGATGCTGTGAGGAAGTCCAAAGCTATGTGTAACAAATGAGAAGGGAGTGGAGCTTAGTGAGGAAGGATTATGATTGTGGAAGAGGAGAATGTTAGGTGAAGCTGAATAACGAGTTCAAACCATGTGGCTTGAGCATCCCATATTCCTGAATGTAGTGGTTCTCAAGCGCTAGGTGGCTTCTGTCATCTGCTTGACATTGTTTAATGGCTGTTACCAGAAAATCAGATTTGTCTCTGTGGTTGGGGCCATTGAAATGATTTGGGACTGGTTTCGAAGCATGCTGGATGATATCGTTCGGATGTTTCTGCATGCGCTCCCCTAATCTGAGGCCAGTTTCACAAATATATATACCTTAACATGCCATCAGTCTAAATCTGTCTTGTAATATATTGCTGTCATCTTTACATGCACTCTAAATCTGTTAGTCTTGTAATATATTGCTGTCATCTTTACATGCACTCTAAATCTGTTAGTCTTGTAATATATTGCTGTCATCTTTACATGCACTCTAAATCTGTTAGTCTTGTAATATATTGCTGTCATCTTTACGTGCACTCTAAATCTGTTAGTCTTGTAATATATTGCTGTCATCTTTACGTGCACTCTAAATCTGTTTATCTGTGACTCCACATATTCCCCATCCTTACTGTTATGTATGCAAGCAAACAGTTTTAATTTTAAATCAAATTTTCATTTTTTTTCTTACATCATTATTGATGAGTTTCACTTTGTAATATTCATTTAACGTTCACATTAAATATAAACTATTGTGAGTTTGATATAGGAAAGAAATCATGTAGCATCTCAGTTTGGGCATGAGTGATTTTGACAACATGACCGTGTCCATGAATCTACAGCTCACAAGGACAGAATCTACTCCGTGGCTCGTGACGTTGGCAACCCTAGCTCCAAAGATGCCTTCTTCCCTGTGGCCAGACAGAAGGATCACTTCACTGGCTTTTCTCTGGCTTCTGGACTTGTTCCTGGCATCAGGCAGGAGGAGTCCGCCTCTGAGGTGGGGGACTAGGGTCAGGTATTTTATAACAACAATAACACAAAGTGTGATGATGAATGCAAATTACTTAAAGATTATAAACTACTGTCACACAAAACAAAATAAGTGTTGCTTGTGAAATGCAGAAAGTAAGGAACAATTTTCCTGGACAAACAAAGATAAAAAATGTTGACTCAATGCATTTTATCACAACAAAAACTAGACGTGAAACAAGCACATTTAGATTTTCAATATGTACATCTCCTGCGGAGTGAAGGACATCTAATGTCATTTATTAACAAGAATTGACCTTGGTGATATCATGACATATGTTTCCAAGTTTTTGTTAATAATTTAAAAATTCTCAACTAAACAGTAGACTTCAACAAGGTTGTTCAAGGACTTAACCAAGGTATTAGGAAATACTTTCTGTGTGATTTTTGCTTCTGAAGCTGATGAAGTCTTGCATGTCATTCTTCTCTTATGCTCCTTCTCTCATTTTTCAGTGTTTCAATTTCTGAAGAAGTTGTTGGATGTAGATTCTGCTGCATTTGTGAAGTTCATAAGTTTAAAATAGTTTGATTTTTGTACAATTATCCATATCCACAAAATAAAGAAAATCTCATCCACCCACACAATGAATAAATGTCTACAAAGATTCATCTATGAAGAAAATCTCATTCACTCACATAGTGAATAAATGTCTACAAATATTTATCTATCAAGAAAATCTCATCCACCCACATAATTGATAAATTATTTATAAAATATTTATCTGTATGTGGCAGTATGATACAACTGTGTTGTAGAAACATACTGAGTAAACTGTATGTAAGCAGAAGATAAGAAACATACTGAATGAAATGTGTGTAAGCAGAAGATAAGAAGTGGGGCTATTTAACCAAAAGCTGATTTGTCGTTTAACAGGGAATAAACTGTTACCATGGTCTGGCAGCGCTAGGAGATTCTTTTGGTGACCAGAATCTCAGACAGACAGGACAAATTCTGCTAGCCATGGAGATACTCTCAGTCAGAGAATACTGGCAGGTTGGTTTCTATACAAAGTCACAGAATGTTGACAGTTTAATTTCTTTACAAAGTCACAGAATGTTGGCATGTTGGTTTTTTTTTTTTTTACAGATTAGCAGAATATTGGCAAGCTGGTTTATACATAAAGTAATAGAATATTGGCAAGATGGTTTATACATAAAGTAATAGAATATTGGCAAACTGGTTTATACATAAAGTAACAGAGTACTGGCAAGCTGGTTTATACATAAAGTAACAGAGTACTGGCAAGTTGGTTTATACATAAAGTAACAGAGTACTGGCAAGTTGGTTTATACATAAAGTAACAGAGTACTGGCAAGTTGGTTTCTATACAAAATAACAGAATATTGGCAAGCTGGTTACTATACAAAGTAACAGAATATTGGCAAGCTGATTTCTATACAAAGTAACATAATATTGGCAAGTTGGTTTCTCTACAAAGTAACAGAATATTGGCAAGCTGGTTTATACACAAAATCAGAAAATGTTGACAATATAGTCTATAAATTCAGTCAGAGAATATTCCATTTAGCTTCAGCTCTCAGAGAATATTGGCAGGCTGCTTTCCTGTCTTATGCATGTGTGAAGTTAGAATTAGAAACATACTGCATGAATATATGTGTGTGTTAGTATGTACATATGTTTCCCAGTACATGTGTTGTCAAGACTACACTCTTGTCTTGTCTTGTCTTGTCCCTCCTCACTTACGGCTAGGTGTAGAGGTGAAGTGCAGTTGTCTCCCAATGGCTGACCTGTTGGCTTCGTACACTGAGATGTTCAGGGACTCTGTTGTACCATCAGTCCATCGTTTGCATGGGTGGTCCCTTCCTCTGCCTTTGTGTGGTCTGTAAAACATTGCTCTCTGTAGTACACGTTCTGTTGGTAGTTGTGATACATGACCGAACCATTTTATTTGCTGTTTTTTAATATAGTTCAGAACTGGTTCGACTTCTACTTTATATCTAATGACATCATTTCTGATTCTGTTCATTCTAGATATTCCAAAAATTCTTCTCAAAAATCTCATTTCTGTTGTCGTAATTTTTCTTTTGTCTTTTGCTGTCAGCGTCCATGCCTGGCATTGGTAGCACAAAGTTGGTATGAAGATTGTCTTATAGATAGTTCTTTTGGTTTCCAGTGAGACATGCTTGTTGTTTAGTATGGGAGCCATTTACCTGATAAGTTGGTTCGCTTTGTTACATCTTTTTTCGATCTCTATGTCTATTTTTCCTTTTGTTGAAAAATGCTTCCGAGTATTTGAAATGAGTTACTTGCTTCATAGTTTGGTTCTCCAATGTAATGTTTATTGGTGTGTCTACTCTTGCGATGGTCATGATTTCTGTTTTGCCTAGGCTAATTTTCATATTGTGTTCTTTGCATGCATCATTCAGTCTATTAATGTGATCTTGCAAGCCTTCTTCTGAGTCAGCAACTAGAGCTTGGTCATCTGCAAATAATAGTTCGTTTATAGTTATGTCATCTTCTGTTTGTTCTATTTCATTTTGTTGATTTTTTCTGTCCTTATCAATACTACACTGTACTGCTGATTTCTGAAAGTAATGTTGGATGTAGAAAACTCTTGCACAAGAAAGATGTACGGTGGTAGAAAAGCTAGATTTCTGAACTGAGATCACTGCAACTGAAAACAAGACCAAGATTACTGCTGACAGTTAACTGTGATATGGAATCACCAACATCATCATGTGCATCATGGCCAACAAGTTTAAACATCTCTTTATTGCTTAAAAAAAGAGAAAAACATCTTACACTGCTGTTTAAAAAATATTAATTTACTTTTTTCTGCTTTATATCAACCGCCTTTTATTTTATATCTTTCTTTGATGGCCCCTTCTTTTCCATATTTGTTTCCATTTTATCATTGTCATCATCATCATCATCATCATCATCATCATCATCCTCATGAGTGATAAACAAATTGTTACACAGTTAGACTAGTATTCTTTTTTATGTTAACTGCTGTTAGTTTAAGCTTGTACTTCCTAAATTGTTATGTTAACAGCTGTTAGTTTCAGCTGGTACTTCCTAAATTGTTATGTTAACAGCTGTTAGTTTAAGCTTGTACTTCCTAAATTATTATGTTAACAGCTGTTAGTTTAAGCTTGTACTTCCTAAATTGTTATGTTAACAGCTGTTAGTTTCAGCTGGTACTTCCTAAATTGTTATATTAACAGCTGTTAGTTTAAGCTTGTACTTCCTAAATTGTTATGTTAACAGCTGTTAGTTTAAGCTTGTACTTACTAAATTGTTATGTTAACAGCTGTTAGTTTAAGCTTGTACTTATTAAATTGTTATGTTAACAGCTGTTAGTTTAAGCTTGTACTTCCCAAATTATTATGTTAACAGCTGTTAGTTTCAGCATGTACTCCCAAATTGTTATGTTAACAGCTGTTAGTTTCAGCTTGTACTTCCCAAATTATTATGTTAACAGCTGTTAGTTTCAGCTTGTACTCCCAAATTATTATGTTAACAGCTGTTAGTTTCAGCTTGTACTTCCCAAATTGTTATGTTAACAGCTATTAGTTTCAGCTTGTACTCCCAAATTGTTATGTTAACAGCTGTTAGTTTCAACATGTACTCCCAAATTATTATGTTAACAGCTGTTAGTTTCAGCTTGTACTTCCCAAATTATTATGTTAACAGCTGTTAGTTTCAGCTTGTACTTTCCAAATTATGTTAACAGCTGTTAGTTTAAGCATGTACTTCCCAAATTATTATGTTAACAGCTGTTAGTTTAAGCATGTACTTCCCAAATTATTATGTTAACAGCTGTTAGTTTCAGCTTGTACTTTTCAAATTGTTATGTTAACAGCTGTTAGTTTCAGCTTGTACTTTTCAAATTATTATGTTAACAGCTGTTAGTTTCAGCATGTACTTCCCAAATTGTTATGTTAACAGCTGTTAGTTTCAGCTTGTATTTTTCAAATTATTATGTGCTGTGCTGGAAAGCACTGGTGATCATACTTTCCATCTTACAGGATCCTCGGTGTTTCTGATCAGTTCACTTGCTCCCAAAGCCTGGGTCATTTTAATGAAACCCGTGGACTGTTGCCAGCCATTTAAATGGCTTTCCATTCTTGCAGTAATTGATGATAAATATTACTGGATGAAATGATGATAATAACTTTTTAAAAAATGTTAACATAAGAAATAAAGCAAAAAAAAGACAAATAAACCAATAAATTAGAGATAAAGTGAAAGAAACTCTGTTTATTTGTAGCT
Organism: Achatina immaculata; assembly: GCA_009760885.1. Taxonomy (NCBI): domain Eukaryota; kingdom Metazoa; phylum Mollusca; class Gastropoda; order Stylommatophora; family Achatinidae; genus Lissachatina; species Lissachatina immaculata. Next base: position 8,171,744 of record CM019694.1, read on the forward strand.
TTTAATGATTCAGTCTTTTGGGAATTTTTTTTCTTTCATTTTATAAATCATCTTAAACTTGTTATTCAGAAAATGTAGAGATCAAGAATTGCCTGTTTTCTCAAATCACTTCAGATGTACTAACATACTTGAAGCATACTTTACTGTGTTCGACATGATTTCTTTAGAACAGAGTTAGAAAACTTGTGTACTTCCCAAATTATTATGTTAACAGCTGTTAGTTTAAGCTTGTACTTCCCAAATTATTATGTTAACAGCTGTTAGTTTCAGCTTGTACTTCCCAAATTATTATGTTAACAGCTGTTAGTTTCAGCTTGTACTTTCCAAATTATTATGTTAACAGCTGTTAGTTTCAGCTTGTACTTCCCAAATTATTATGTTAACAGCTGTTAGTTTCAGCTTGTACTTTCCAAATTATGTTAACAGCTGTTAGTTTAAGCATGTACTTCCCAAATTATTATGTTAACAGCTGTTAGTTTCAGCCTGTACTCCCAAATTATTATGTTAACAGCTGTTAGTTTCAGCTTGTACTTTTCAAATTGTTATGTTAACAGCTGTTAGTTTCAGCTTGTACTTTTCAAATTATTATGTTAACAGCTGTTAGTTTCAGCATGTACTTCCCAAATTGTTATGTTAACAGCTGTTAGTTTCAGCTTGTATTTTTCAAATTATTATGTGCTGTGCTGGAAAGCACTGGTGATCATACTTTCCATCTTACAGGATCCTCGGTGTTTCTGATCAGTTCACTTGCTCCCAAAGCCTGGGTCATTTTAATGAAACCCGTGGACTGTTGCCAGCCATTTAAATGGCTTTCCATTCTTGCAGTAATTGATGATAAATATTACTGGATGAAATGATGATAATAACTTTTTAAAAAATGTTAACATAAGAAATAAAGCAAAAAAAAGACAAATAAACCAATAAATTAGAGATAAAGTGAAAGAAACTCTGTTTATTTGTAGCTTTTAATGATTCAGTCTTTTGGGAATTTTTTTTCTTTCATTTTATAAATCATCTTAAACTTGTTATTCAGAAAATGTAGAGATCAAGAATTGCCTGTTTTCTCAAATCACTTCAGATGTACTAACATACTTGAAGCATACTTTACTGTGTTCGACATGATTTCTTTAGAACAGAGTTAGAAAACTTGTGTATTTCTCAAATTTTACTTGTAAATTTTTCTTGGCCAGGTAAGAAACCACAATCGTGACCATTTCTCGCCAGTGTTCAGAAACTATGGTGTGGTTGGCATGATCACAGAGTCCGATTTCTATGCTTACACTTTGAACTGGCCATGTTGGCCCAATATTTTCCCACAGCGCCATGCATGCCTGGTCGGTATTCAGGTCATTCCCATTACAGCTGTCTCTAGATACTGGGTGGATCAGGTGAGTTAGACAGAGGTTGATGGGGTTCATTTTTCTGATAAGATTTTGTGAGTTTTTAAAAATTCTGGAAGGGTTTTTATCATTTCAATGGTACGTCTACGAACCACTCATATTTAATGAAACCCTCAAATCTGTTAACTTGACAGGGTTTATTACATTCAATATTTTGATGACATTGCTGAATAGGTCCTTAACTGATGAGATTTATAAGGTTCATTTTATGATTACCTTTATTCAGTTCATAACTTCTGTAGAGTTTGTGAAGTTAAAACTCTGACAAAGTTTTGCATGTTCATGATTGACTGTAAACTCTACAGTCACATCTTCAGCCTGAAAACAATTCATTTGCATGTCCCTAGCAGAACTTTGCCTCCCTAACAGCTCTCCTGTAGCCCTCTGTGTTGTGAGAAAACAAACTGAAAACAAAATGGCAGATAAAACAAACTGAAAACAAACTGGCAGATAAGTAGCCGAGAGTGAACAACATAAAGGAAGAAAAGCTGCCAAAAAAGCAACACAGAAAATAAACTTCCATAGATAGATGCAGCATGGTAAAATAAATAGATTGTAAATAACGAATGGTACACAGGATGATGGACAATAAAATCAGCACATACATAAAGGAAGATAGTAAAATATGCACACATATATGAGGAAACAGCAAAACCACTACTTGTATAAAGAGGCTAGAGATGGGCTAGGTAAGGTGGAGCATTACATAGATGTTCTTGTAGGAGACAATGACATTGTAAATTTTCATTATACTCCTATCAAATGTTCTAAGAAAAATACACTTTTATATGCTGTTATGATCTTATTAATTTTTCAGTAAGTGAAATGACTGATAGATTTAGATTTGACAAATCTGATTAGTGACTTTGACATTGTTTAGCTGAACTTCATGCACTTCATATATGTCTTCATCATGAGTTTTGTTCTTAGACCTGACACTACGAAGTTACGTAACTGCTTTGTATTGTCATGTGGCAGGAGTGGGCTGCAAGTATCAGACAGAGCTGTGAGTGGGCCAACAACCCTAGCTCTCATCCGAGCTACCACTTGGCAGAAATGACAGATGAACTGAAGACGCCCCTCGGAACGGTCAGTTATTCTTTATGTTCTCGAATCAAATATGCTTCTTCTGTGAAAATACTATGGAGATATTTCTTTCAGTTACCCAGTTGATAAATCTATGACAGAAAACAGAAAGGAAAAAATGAAATAAACAGAAATAATATGTTGCAGTTAGTAATGAGGTAACACAAACCTGTGTTAAAGAAAATGAGTATCAAGACAGGATTTTAAGGGCTTTGTTAGAGTAATATGTTTGACCAAACAATTTTAAAGAGGATGAATGTAATATAAAGATGATTCATGAAATGATAATTAGATATTGTAAAACTTTTCTAATCAATCCATGCAGGGTTGGCAAGCCTTCTGCCATGCTGCCATGGCACCACTAGATGCTGCTCACGCCAGCGCTGCAGCAGATTTTGTCAGAAACTTACGCCCGCAAGACTTGGTTGGCGGAACTGGTGCAGCCAGCACCTTGCTCTTTATCTATGGCAGCACATAAAACAGTGTGGGATTTTGTGATTTTTATATGTTAAAATTAAACAGAAATAAACAGTAATATGCCACTGTGTTGTGCTCTACCTCTTTTAGTTAGATCAGTTATCTGTTGTATTTGGTGAGTAACCTCATTTTATGGCACTATTTTATGATTTATTGTTGTTTTTGCTGCCATTGTTGGCTTATATATCTGTTGTTGGCTTATGTGTCTGTTGTTGACTTATGTGTCTGTTGTTGACTTATGTATCTGTTGTTGACTTATGTATCTGTTGTTGACTTATGTATCTGTTGTTGACTTATGTATCTGTTGTTGACTCATGTGTCTGTTGTTGACTTATGTGTCTGTTGTTGACTTATGTGTCTGTTGTTGACTTATGTATCTTGGCTTATGTATCTGTTGTTGACTTATGTGTCTGTTGTTGACTTATGTGTCTGTTGTTGACTTATGTGTCTGTTGTTGACTTATGTATCTGTTGTTGACTTATGTATCTGTTGTTGGCTTATGTATCTGTTGTTGGCTTATGTATCTGTTGTTGGCTTATGTATCTGTTGTTGACTTATGTATCTGTTGTTGGCTTATGTATCTGTTGTTGACTTATGTGTCTGTTGTTGACTTATGCATCTGTTGTTGGCTTATGTATCTGTTGTTGACTTATGTGTCTGTTGTTGACTTATGTATCTGTTGTTGGCTTATGTATCTGTTGTTGACTTATGTATCTGTTGTTGGCTTATGTATCTGTTGTTGGCTTATGTATCTGTTGTTGACTTATGTATCTGTTGTTGACTTATGTGTCTGTTGTTGACTTATGTATCTGTTGTTGGCTTATGTATCTGTTGTTGACTTATGTGTCTGTTGTTGACTTATGTATCTGTTGTTGGCTTATGTATCTGTTGTTGACTTATGTGTCTGTTGTTGGCTTATGTATCTGTTGTTGACTTATGTATCTGTTGTTGGCTTATGTATCTGTTGTTGACTTATGTATCTGTTGTTGGCTTATGTGTCTGTTGTTGACTTATGTGTCTGTTGTTGACTTATGTATCTGTTGTTGACTTATGTATCTGTTGTTGACTTATGTATCTGTTGTTGACTTATGTGTCTGTTGTTGATGTTCTTCCTGTTGTTTTTCCTGCTTTTATCTATTGCAGTTGTTTTTGTTGGTGTTGTTTCTACTTGTTTCATTGTGTCTGCTGATGCTGTTTTTCTTGTTTCTGCTTGTTATTGTTATTACAATGCCATAATAATTGGAGGTTATGAAATACCAGAGATTAGATATGGTGGTGATACAGTATTACTGTCCACAACACAAAAAGGAATGGAGAAACTAATTATGTTAGTCCATAAGAATAGTGAAGAGCAAAACCTCTATCTTAATGCGAAGAAAACCAAATTGATAACATCTAACAAAACAAACAAGGCAGCTGATATATGTATCAGTGAGGAAAAACTGGAAGAAGTGGAGAGTTTTGAATATGTTTGATCACTCATTCATTCATTCATTCATTTGCATGTCCCTTGCAGAACTTTGCCTCCCAAACAGCACTCCTGTAGGCTTCTCAGTTGTGAGCAAGATGGCCTGCTGCTGTTACATCTATTTGCAGATCCTCAGTATGTTTCATCACTACTAACTAATTAATGGAGGTACAATGAGGGAAATTAAAAGGAGGACATCTATCACTCTTCAGAAAGTAAAACAACTAACGAATCTGTGGAGAGGAACAGACAGAACAACAAAAATAAGATTTTTAAGAGCATGCATCTTTTCCATCGCAACATATGCCTGTGAGACCTGGACACTTAACAAAACAGCTGAGAAACACATAAATGCCTTTGAATGTAAATGCTACATAAAAGTTATTCAAATATCATGGACACAAAAAGGAACAAATACATCCATATTACAAGAACTTAATATTGAAGAAGGCTGGCTAGTAAAGAGGATTAAAGAGAGAAAACTGAAATATTTTGGACACATTAAATGTAATGATAATTTAGAGAAGACCATCTTGGAAGGGTACATAATTGGAAAAAGAAAGAGAGGAAGACCAAGGCGAAGATGGCTGCAAGACGTCGTTGATGATATGCAAATGGATGCATCAGCAGCAGGCCAAGTTGCTCACAACCAAGAGGCCTACAGGAGTGCTGTTAGGGAGGCAAAGTTCCGCAAGGGACATGCAAATGAATGAATGAATACTTGTTATTGTGACGTTTCTTCTTCTGTTGTTTCTGCTTGTTATTTTTGTGATTTTTCTTCTTCTGTTGTTTCTATTATTGTGATATTTCTTCTTCTGTTGTTTCTGCTTGTTATTGTGATATTTTTTTTCTGTTGTTTCTGTTTGTTATTGTGACATTTCTTCTATTGTTTCTGTTTGTTATTGTGATTTTTTTTCTGTTGTTTCTGTTTGTTATTGTGACATTTCTTCTATTGTTTCTGTTTGTTATTGTGATTTTTTTTCTTCTGTTGTTTCTGCTTGTTATTGTGATTTTTTTCTTCTGTTGTTTCTGCTTGTTATTGTGATTTTTTTCTTCTGTTGTTTCTGCTTGTTATTATGATATTTCTTCTTCTGTTGTTTCTGCTTGTTATTGTGATTTTTTTCTTCTGTTGTTTCTGCTTGTTATTATGATATTTCTTCTTCTGTTGTTTCTGCTTGTTATTATGATATTTCTTCTTCTGTTGTTTCTGCTTGTTATTATGATATTTCTTCTTCTGTTGTTTCTGCTTGTTATTATGATTTTTTTCTTCTGTTGTTTCTGCTTGTTATTATGATATTTCTTCTTCTGTTGTTTCTGCTCCTGCTGCCATGGGAGAAGCATGGGAAGTGGACTTATAATACAGAAAAGGTGAACCGAGTGATCCTATCAGGATATTTCAAGATGGCTTCACAGAATGCAACACTATCTTCACAATGGCTAAATCAAGCTGATAGGTGGCTAAATCAAGCTGATAGGTGGCTAAATCAAGCTGACAGGTGGCTAAAGTATGTTAGTGAAGACCCAGTCAGCTAGTATTATTAAAATTATTACAACCTATGACTAAGGAAAATATTTGGTATAAAGTGGAATGAACTGAAGATCATGCAGAAATAAGACAGATGAGCAAACAGCAACCTGTCTCATGGGTTATCAGAAAAAGAGGATGGACATATGTCAGTCACGTGATGAGAAGAAACAGTCAGAGAATCCCAAAACAAGCTGTCAAGTGAAACACAACAGATTGAAGAAAAAGAGGTCTACCACATGAAACTCTAAAGAGGACATTGTTAAAAGAGGCCAGCTTAATGGACATAACATCCCTTGATGAGGTTGAAAAGCTCACCAAAACCGGGAAAACTTGGCAAACAACCATATGATGTTTAACGGCACGGGAAAGATGTTAAGATGTAAAATGAAGCAAATCACCATGCTCTGTCAAGATGTCTGCTTGTCATCTCAACAACGAAAGGTATATGAGAAAGGAGACAAGACAAGACAAGCTAGTGCAGAACTTTGTGATATGTTTTTTTAGGTGCCTTGATGTTAGACTGAATGAAAGCAGAATAAATGTGGGCTATGCACCGACCTTCATAATTGCAGGTTCTCAGTGTAGATGTAAAACTTTGTAGCTAAAACCAGATGAAGGTATTGAAATCTGAACATCGCACCTTGACTGTGTTCTTGTGGCTCTCCTTACTTCGCAGAGTGGACCTAAGAAGTATGGTCCTCCACGAAGGAGATACTGAGATGCTCGCTCCACTGGCCAGATTTAATCTCCACCTGATGCAGCCAGTGAGAGTCTTGACTACGGCCCTATAAGAGTTTCATCTCTGATCCAAACATCATTTCTTGCCTTTATAAACAAAATATCCTCAGGGAAATAGCTCATGGCACTTCTGTTAAATGGTGGCACTTTGGCCTTGACCTTCAGAATTGAAAAAGGGGGAGGAGGGAATTTTATTGGTCTAAAAAAAAAAGACAAAATGTTATGGGACTAAAAGGAAGACAAAATCTTATGGGAGTAAAAGAATGATAAAATCTTATGGGAGTAAAAGAATGATAAAATCTTATTGTTTAACCCACCAAACAACATCACAGCCTATGAACATTAATAAAAAACCTACATTGCCTATTTATAGCACTTCTTCTTCTTCTTCTTCTTCTTCTTCTTCTTCTTCTTCTTCTTCAGCTTTCCAAGCCATCAAGTCTCATGCTGCAGATAAAGTTCTCCTCCATTCCTCTCTATTCCTAATCTTCTCTCTCCAGTTGGTGACATCAATTTCTTGTATATCCTTTTCTATGTTGTCTCCCCATCTCTGTCTCGGTTTACCCCTTGATCTTGTTTCCCTCATCTCTTGTGCATACATCGCTTTTGTTTGTCTGTTCTCTTCCATTCTTTCTACATACCCCAGCCAGCATAGTCTGTTCAGTTTCAAGACATTTATAATTCGTTGGGATTTAAATAAGCTGTTCAGTTCAGTGTTCTTTCTAGCTCTCCATTCTCCACTGTTGGTATCCTTTATCGGCCCAAAGATTCTTCTTAGAATCTTGTTCTCAAAGATCTGCAATTGTTGTTCATCTTTCTTTGTTGTACTCCACGTTTCTGATCCATACATAACCTTGGTCTATTAAAGTTTTGTAGGTTGTTATTTTGGTGTTTTGGGGGCAGGATTTTGTATTTTAACAGGTGTTGCAAAGTGAAATATATTTTATTCCCTATCTGTACTCTGCTTTTATGTTACATCGAGCCAGTTTTGTTTTATGAATGTGAAGCATGGACCATGAATAAGAGAGTAAAGTGAGAAATGGAGGCCATGGAAATGTGGTTCATAAAAAGGATGTTGAAGGTACCATGGACAGCCAAGAAAACCAACGAAGAAGTCTAAGAGAGGCTGGAGTTAAAAGGCAAATTACAGCAAAGATGAGAGACAGACAAGCGAGATTTGTAGGACATTTTCTGAAAAGAGGAAAATTGGAACACATTGTGGTAATGGAAGAATTGAGGGAAGAAGAGACAGAGGAAGACACAGAGAGAAGTTACTGGATGGGATATCAGTGTGGCTAGGAAGAAACTAACCGGTGGATCTCATAATCATGTCTAAAGACAGGGAATTGTGGAGAGAAATGATCACCTACACCACACGGCACGGCATTTGATTGATTGATTGCTTATGTTGAAGGTTGTGCCTATACATGTGTATGTCTTTGCTTTCCTAATAAATCATATCTCCAACATTTATATAATCTGGATCATTCTGCCTCTGGTCTCTTGATATCTTCAGATACTCTGTCTTATCTTGGTTAATGGTCAAGCCCACTTTTAGTGCTACATCTCTCAGGTGTATGCAGGTATTGATGATTTCTTGCATAGTCCCCCTCCCCCCCAGGTTGATGTCATCAGTGTATCCTAGTATTTTAGCTTGTTCTGTTCTGCTTTCTTCTTTCACTTTTCTGATTACCTTTTCTAGTACTAGGTTGAATAGTAATGGAGATAATGTATCACCTTGTTTTAAACCAGTTCTTATATAGAAGGGTTCTGACTTTCTTTCTTTATGTATTGCTACATTTTGTGCATCCTCTATACATGTTCTGGTCAAATGGATTAATTTATTAGGTATCTCAAATTCTTTGATAATTTTCCATAAGATGCTCTTATCTTGTATAGCTCTTACTTAGTTAAAATTATGAACTCTCAGCTAAGGAACAGAATTATCAGACTAGTTATTTTTAGAACACTTTTTTTAAAAAGTCATTTAAACATCTCATGAAGAGACTAAAAGAATGAGAAAATCTTGGAGAACAAACTAAGAAAAATGAAGATAATAGATACTAATCACATTTTATTGCATATTTTAGTAACAGCAACCATAGCATACTAATATGTAAATAGAACCAAGTGATAAACATCAGATAATCCTGGTGCAAATAATGCCTGCAATATCCTTATACCCAACAAAAGCTAAAATACATATTTATTGTGTGTAATCAACACATAATGCCCATATACACCTCTATGATATAGAGGATATCAGTCTGTTTACAATGAACTTCAAACATATTTGATGTTTATAGGTAATGAAAATGATTTATTACACCTATACATTGCATGATTACAAATAATAAATTGTTATTACACCTACACATTGCATGATTACACATAACAAACTGTTATTACACCTACATATTGCATGATTACAAATAATAAATTGTTATTACACCTACACATTGCATGATTACACATAACAAACTGTTATTACACCTACACATTGCATGATTACAAATAATAAATTGTTATTACACCTACACATTGCATGATTACACATAACAAACTGTTATTACACCTACATATTGCATGATTACAAATAATAAATTGTTATTACACCTACACATTGCATGATTACACATAACAAACTGTTATTACACCTACACATTGCATGATTACAAATAAAAATTGTTATTACACCTACACATTGCATGATTACACATAACAAACTGTTATTACACCTACACATTGCATGATTACAAATAATTGTTATTACACCTACACATTGCATGATTACACATAACAAACTGTTATTACACCTACATATTGCATGATTACAAATAATAAATTGTTATTACACCTACACATTGCATGATTACACATAACAAACTGTTATTACACCTACACATTGCATGATTACAAATAATAAACTGTTATTACACCTACATATTGCATGATTACAAATAATAAACTGCATGTGAGTATCTATTAGAAAGCTCTGAGCAGTCAGGATGTCAGTTCTCTCATATTTCTTGGTGAATGTCAGTGGTTTGAATCTGACTAGAGGTGCCTTGGACACCCAGCTGTAGGGATGGATAACTGGCTAGAGGTGCCTTGGACACCCAGCTGTAGGGATGGATAACTGGCTAGAGGTGCCTTGGACACCCAGCTGTAGGGATGGATAACTGGCTAGAGGTGCCTTGGCTACCCAGCTGTAGGGATTGATAACTGGTTGTTTCTGGAGCAGCACGATACTGGTCACACCACCCTCTAGTGAACTGAAAGGTCAAGGAACATATTGGAAGCCAACATCCGTTCCCTAGGGACCTCTGTGCTTCATGACATGGCAGTGCCACCTTTACATTATAACCAACATACAATGTCCTTCTGCTATTGTATTCTAAGATAAGGACAGTCCTTTCCTTGCTGCGAATGGCAGTTTCAAAATAAATATTTGTGAGCTCACAAGAGCATGTCTGTAGATTAACAATAAACTGTCTGGTAGTAAATCTGTAGATTAACAATAAACTGTCTGGTAGCATATCTGTAGATTAACAATAAACTGTCTGGTAGCATATCTGTAGATTAACAATAAACTGTCTGGTAGCATATCTGTAGATTAACAATAAACAGTATGGTAGCATATCTGTAGATTAACAATAAACTGTCTGGTAGCATATCTGTAGATTAACAATAAACTGTCTGGTAGCATATCTGTAGATTAACAATAAACAGTATGGTAGCATATCTGTAGATTAACAATAAACAGTATGGTAGCATATCTGTAGATTAACAATAAACTGTCTGGTAGCATATCTGTAGATTAACAATAAACAGTATGGTAGCATATCTGTAGATTAACAATAAACTGTCTGGTAGCATATCTGTAGATTAACAATAAACTGTCTGGTAGAAGCCTGTAGATTAACAAACTGTCTGGAGCAAATCTGTAGATTAACAATAAACTGTCTGATAGAAGTTTGTAGATTAACAAAGTGTCTGGAACAAATCTGTAGATTAACAATAAGCTGTCTGATATAACAATAAACTGTCTGGCAGCAAATCTGTAGATTAACAATAAGCTGTCTGATATAACAATAAACTGTCTGGCAGCAAATCTGTAGATTAACAATAAGCTGTCTGATATAACAATAAACTGTCTGGCAGCAAATCTGTAGATTAACAATAAGCTGTCTGATATAACAATAAACTGTCTGGCAGCAAATCTGTAGATGAACTTTAAAAGTGTCATGGCAGCCAGTCTTCAGAAAGAGCAAACAAAAAAAAAAAAAACTTTGATTAAAAAAAAAACTAAAAAAAAAACATAAAGAATTATAAAATATAAACTTGAACAAAGAAAATACACACATAAGGGCTGTGGGGTCAAGAGTCAAAGGTTTTGTGTACTGACTGCACAGCCCTGCACACTATTTCTCTAGAAATTTAAAGAAAAGAATGAATATCAGAGAAAAATCATGAAACAGACAAATGAGATTGTTACTGTAAGTGAACAGACAGCAAGCAAATATATAAATAAATGTAAGAGAACCACGACTAACTGTAATAAATGGTAGAAAAACTTTGGACGTACTGGCCAACAACAATCGAATGTCTGAATCTCCAAGTGATTGGAAGCAGTAGAAACAAATCTGCACATAAAATAATACAGTTATTGCACACCAACAAAGTTTAGAAAAACAGATGTATTACACACAAGATGTTACACACCAGATACTACACTCCAGATATTACACTCCAGATATTACACACCAGATATTACACTCCAGATATTACACTCCAGATATTACACTCCAGATATTACACTCCAGATATTACACTAGTGATATAAGAAATAATGCACTTGTCAGCCCTAGTAATATCAGCCTGGACTGCACTAAAGACTTGCTATCACTTCCACTATTGTTAGAGCCTTCATAGTCTTGTACTGCTGACCTCTGACATCTGGATTTCTTTCTAGGGTCAGAGGTTGTGCACTCACAGTCATCACTGGTTGGTTCCAAACCCGTCTGGTGGTTGCCAACCCATGCAAGCACTTGTGACTCCAGTATACTCAAAGGTACTGCTCCATTTTTCAGCACAACCGTATGGAAATCTCGTATATCGAAGAATTCACCTAATTTTTAAAAAAAGCAGCTTTATTATAAGTTTTGAGATGAATTTAATCAAAGTTTCTTTATCTAATCATGGGCTTTTTTCTTTTTATTGTGGCCTACATCAACAACAGCTGAGGATGGGGGGAGGGGGAGATGCCAGAGGAGGAGAGTAATACAGACGAGAAATTTTTAAAAAGCTGTTATGGAACAGAAAATAATTATTAATATTGCCACAGAATAGAAAGTTATTAATACTGCTATACACAAGAAATATTCATAATTATTGCTGTAGAACATAAACAGCACAACACAACACAGCTAACAACACAACACAACACAACTATCAGCACAGCACAGCTATCAGCACAACACAACACAGCTAACAACACAACACAACTATCAGCACAGCACAACTATCAGCACAACACAACTATCAGCACAACACAATTATTAGCACGATACAACTATCATCACAGCACAACTATTAGCACAGAACAACTATTAGCACCACACAACTATCAGCACAACACAACTATTAGCACAACACAACTATCAGCACAACACAGCTATCAGCACAGCACAACTATCAGCACAACACAACACAACTAACAACACAACACAACTATCAGCACAGCACAACTATCAGCACAACACAATTATTAGCACGATACAACTATCATCACAGCACAACTATTAGCACAGAACAACTATTAGCACCACACAACTATCAGCACAACACAACTATTAGCACAACACAACTATCAGCACAACACAGCTATCAGCACAGCACAACTATCAGCACAACACAGCTATCAGCACAATACAGCTATCAGCACAACACAACTTTCAGCACAACACAGCTAACAACACAACACAACACAACAATTAACACAGTATAACTGTTAGCACACACAACTATCATCATAACACAACTGTCAGATTTCATTCAGTGATCTTTCACTGAATATTTGCTAGTTCAACATTTCCTTTTTTCTTTTAGTATCTTGTTATTTTAATTGATTGTCTTGACTTACTCTGTACAAGACACACATCACTTTACAATTTCCTTGCCTTTTTTTTCTACAAGACACACATCACTTTACAATTTCCTTGCCTTTTTTTTCAATCATCTAGATCCTTACTCAGTTTTTCTGTTTCCTCATTCAGATTTTATGTTCCTCAAATCTTCAGCTAAGTTTTATATTCCCCAAATCATCACCTAAATTGTATGTTCCCTAAATCCTCACCTAGGTTTATTTTCCCAAAATACTCAACTAGGTTTATGTTCCCAAAATACTCACCCAGGTATTATGTTCCTCAAATCTTCACCTAGATTTATGTTCCCAAAATCTTTACCTAGGTTTATGTTCCCCAAATCTTCACCCAGGTCTTATGTTCCCCAAATCTTCACCTAGGTTTTTGTTCCCCAAATCTTCACCCAGGTCTTATGTTCCCCAAATCTTCACCTAGGTTTATGTTCCTCAAATCTTCACCTAGGTTTATGTTCCCAAAATCCTCACCCAGGTCTTATGTTCCCCAAATCTTCACCTAGGTTTATGTTCCTAAAATCCTCACCCAGGTCTTATGTTCCCCAATCTTCAGCTAGGTTTATGTTCCCAAAATCCTCACCCAGGTCTTATGTTCCCCAAATCTTCACCTAGGTTTATGTTCCTCAAATCTTCACCTAGGTTTATATTCCCAAAATCCTCACCCAGGTCTTATGTTCCCCAAATCTTCACCTAGGTTTATGTTCCCAAAATCCTCACCCAGGTCTTATGTTTCCCAATTCTCACCCAGGTCTTATGTTCCCCAAATCTTCACCTAGGTTTATGTTCCTCAAATCTTCACCTAGGTTTATGTTCCCAAAATCCTCACCCAGGTCTTATTTTCCCCAAATCTTCACCTAGGTTTATGTTCCTCAAATCTTCACCTAGGTTTATGTTCCCCAATCTTCAGCTAGGTTTATGTCCCCAAAATCCTCACCCAGGTCTTATGTTCCCCAAATCTTCACCTAGGTTTATGTTCCCAAAATCCTCACCCAGGTCTTATGTTCCCCAAATCTTCACCTAGGTTTTATGTTCCTCAAATCTTCACCTAGGTTTATGTTCCTCAAAATCCTCACCCAGGTCTTATTTTCCCCAAATATTCACCTAGGTTTATATTCCTCAAATCTTCAGCTAAGTTTTATATTCCCCAAATCATCACCCAAATTGTATGTTCCCAAAATCCTCACCCAGGTCTTATTTTCCCAAAATCCTCACCCAGGTCTTATGTTCCCCAAATCTTCACCTAGGTTTATGTTCCCAAAATCCTCACCCAGGTCTTATGTTCCCCAAATCTTCACCTAGGTTTTATGTTCCTCAAATCTTCACCTAGGTTTATGTTCCCAAAATCCTCACCCAGGTCTTATTTTCCCCAAATATTCACCTAGGTTTATATTCCTCAAATCTTCACCTAGGTTTATGTTCCTCAAATCTTCACCTAGGTTTATGTTCCCAAAATCCTCACCCAGGTCTTATGTTCCCAAAATCCTCACTCAGGTCTTATGCTCCCCAAATCTTCACCCAGGTTTTATGTTCCCCAAATCCTCACCCAGTTTTTCCTCAGCATAGTTCCTCAGATCCCTGATCCTCAATTCCCCAATTTTGTATGCCACAGCTTGTCCAGGCCATGTAATGTAGCGATCAATCTCCAACTCAATACCTACACGAGCATAGGAAAGTAATGTAATGATCAATGTCGAACTTGATACATTTACAAGTAGGGAACACATAATGTGATGAGAAAATGTAATTTAATAATTCATAATGTAAAGAGAACATGTAATTTAACAATCACATAATATAGTGAGAACATATAATTTAATAATAAATCTCCAACTCAATGTCTGTGTAAGGAAAGAACAGGTAATACAACAATCAATATCCTACACCACCATAATATCCAGAGACAGGTAATGTAACAATCAAAATATCAACATACTGGTACAAAATATGTATGGTACATACCATCTCGACATTCTGCAGTGTGGTTCATGAAGTATTCAATAGCTTTATCCCGTGTCCAACTGAAAGCGAATTGTTTGTAATTTGGTTAAAATATATTTCAGTGGAGCAAGGCCAACCAGCAGCTATTAAATCACAGATGGAAGGGTAGTGAAGTCACTTGATCAAAACTTACTGTTGGGACAACTGAGTGAATAAGCTGATGAAAAAAATAGAACATCAGTTTCTGTATTTGCTGGTAAAAGATCTGATCAGCCAGGACTACCACCAGACAGAGAACCTCTCTGACACTGCAAGACATGAAGCTCTAGCACAGTGAAATAATTCATACTAAAACCACGTCAGTTCTCATAAATGTTCTTATCCTTTTGGTTGTGCTAGCTTAGTGTATGCTCCTTCAGATACTCACAAATTAATGCAAGACTAATGGCAATACACCCACAGACAAAAGGGAGTCAGACTTTCTTTAGTCTGTCCAGAATTACCTCCCTGAATGGCACTGGGAATTTAACACGCAAGACTAGCAATGAAACTGCCATTTTTAAATACAGAAGTCTCATTTCTCATTCTAAATCCAGCATGATTTTTCATCCTCCTCCTGCGAGGTTTATTCATGTCCTTGTCTGCCTCTTCTGGCCAAACTTCCAGCAGTACACTCCTTCAAAATCTGCTTTTTATATTTCCGAGAACAAAAATTCAGCTACTGATCAGAAAGTGGCTGCTGAAGAAGAAGATAAACAGGAGAGATGGAACTAACTTTACAGAAATGCCATTTGATCATTTAGGCAAGTTTCATGCCCTACATTGAAAAGGATTCCAGTAAAAATGCCAGATAATATGCACTGGTGAGTCAAAAAGTAACCTTATGTAATTTAACAATCACATAATATAGTGAGAACATATAATTTAATAATAAATCTCCAACTCAATGTCTGTGTAAGGAAAGAACAGGTAATACAACAATCAATATCCTACACCACCATAATATCCAGAGACAGGTAATGTAACAATCAAAATATCAACATACTGGTACAAAATATGTATGGTACATACCATCTCGACATTCTGCAGTGTGGTTCATGAAGTATTCAATAGCTTTATCCCGTGTCCAACTGAAAGCGAATTGTTTGTAATTTGGTTAAAATATATTTCAGTGGAGCAAGGCCAACCAGCAGCTATTAAATCACAGATGGAAGGGTAGTGAAGTCACTTGATCAAAACTTACTGTTGGGACAACTGAGTGAATAAGCTGATGAAAAAAATAGAACATCAGTTTCTGTATTTGCTGGTAAAAGATCTGATCAGCCAGGACTACCACCAGACAGAGAACCTCTCTGACACTGCAAGACATGAAGCTCTAGCACAGTGAAATAATTCATACTAAAACCACGTCAGTTCTCATAAATGTTCTTATCCTTTTGGTTGTGCTAGCTTAGTGTATGCTCCTTCAGATACTCACAAATTAATGCAAGACTAATGGCAATACACCCACAGACAAAAGGGAGTCAGACTTTCTTTAGTCTGTCCAGAATTACCTCCCTGAATGGCACTGGGAATTTAACACGCAAGACTAGCAATGAAACTGCCATTTTTAAATACAGAAGTCTCATTTCTCATTCTAAATCCAGCATGATTTTTCATCCTCCTCCTGCGAGGTTTATTCATGTCCTTGTCTGCCTCTTCTGGCCAAACTTCCAGCAGTACACTCCTTCAAAATCTGCTTTTTATATTTCCGAGAACAAAAATTCAGCTACTGATCAGAAAGTGGCTGCTGAAGAAGAAGATAAACAGGAGAGATGGAACTAACTTTACAGAAATGCCATTTGATCATTTAGGCAAGTTTCATGCCCTACATTGAAAAGGATTCCAGTAAAAATGCCAGATAATATGCACTGGTGAGTCAAAAAGTAACCTTATGTGTTTTAAAAATCTAAATTGAGCAGTAGACAGTTAAGGATGGCACATATACAAGTATATACTATACAACTTAGTCACAGCACAGTGTGACGGTCAACATATATACAAGTATATACTATACAACTTAGTTACAGCACAGTGTGACAGTCAACATATATACAAGTATATACTATACAACTTAGTCACAGCACAGTGTGACAGTCAACATATATACAAGTATATACTATACAACTTAGTTACAGCACAGTGTGACAGTCAACATATATACAAGTATATACTATACAACTTAGTCACAGCACAGTGTGACGGTCAACATATATACAAGTATATACTATACAACTTAGCCACGGAACAGTGTGACGGTCAACACATATACAATTATATACTAGACAACTTAGCCATGGCACAGTGTGACGGTCAACACAACACATGTGTTTAGCACCAGCACTCAAAGCAAACTGTGTCAGAAAAAGGAAAGGAGAGTAATCTAGTTGAAAAAAAGTTGGTGGAATAGATGAATGTGGTTAAGGTAGAGGGTTTATAATCTAGTGCAGTGAGGGGGTTTGGTAGAGGGTTTATAATCTGGTGCAGTGAGGGGGTTTGGTAGAGGGTTTATAATCTGGTGCAGTGAGGGGGTTTGGTAGAGGGTTTATAATCTAGTGCAGTGAGGGGGTTTGGTAGAGGGTTTATAATCTTGTGCAGTGAGGGGGTTTGGTAGAGGGTTTATAATCTGGTGCAGTGAGGGGGTTTTGTAGAGGGTTTATAATCTAGTGCAGTGAGGGGGTTTGGTAGAGGGTTTATAATCTAGTGCAGTGATGGGGTTCTGAAACATGGATAGAGTAGAACTTTGTATAGAGGGACTATAACTGTGGAGAAAGGGAGTGTTAAGTGTTGCTGAATTTCAAGTTCAAACTGTTTAGTTTTAATGTCCCATATTCCTGAATGTAGTGGCTGTTGAGTGCCAGGTGGGTACTGTCATCAGAGTGACTTTGTTTAATGACTGTAACATTCATGAAATACTTTAGTAGCAAAAAGTCTTCACCAGGTGGGTACTGAAAAACTTGCTTCTCCACCAGGTGGGTACTGAAACAACTCGGTCCTCCACCAGGTGGGTACTGAAACAACTCGCTCCTCCACCAGGTGGGTACTGAAACAACTCACTGCTCCACCATCAAACTTGTTAGAATGTTGTAAGGATCTTTGAGAAATTCTTTAACATTTTGAAGCTGTAAGAGATGGGTTTTTATGGTGAACAGACACTAGAGAAGAATGCTTGTAGGAGATGGGTTTCTATGATGAACAGACACTAGAGAAGAATGCTTGTAGCAGATGGTTTCTATGATGAACAGACACTAGAGAAGAATGCTTGTAGCAGATGGTTTCTATGATGAACAGACACTAGAGAAGAATGCTTGTAGCAGATGGTTTCTATGATGAACAGACACTAGAGAAGAATGCTTGTAGCAGATGGTTTCTATGATGAACAGACACTAGAGAAGAATGCTTGTAGCAGATGGTTTCTATGATGAACAGACACTAGAGAAGAATGCTTGTAGCAGATGGTTTCTATGATGAACAGACACTAGAGAAGAATGCTTGTAGCAGATGGTTTCTATGATGAACAGACACTAGAGAAGAATGCTTGTAGCAGATGGTTTCTATGATGAACAGACACTAGAGAAGAATGCTTGTAGCAGATGGTTTCTATGATGAACAGACACTAGAGAAGAATCCTTGTAGCAGATGGTTTCTATGATGAACAGACACTAGAGAAGAATGCTTGTAGCAGATGGTTTCTATGATGAACAGACACTAGAGAAGAATCCTTGTAGGAGATGGGTTTCTATGATGAACAGACACTAGAGAAGAATCCTTGTAGGAGATGGGTTTCTATGATGAACAGACACTAGAGAAGAATCCTTGTAGGAGATGGGTTTCTATGATGAACAGACACTAGAGAAGAATGCTTGTAGGAGATGGGTTTCTATGATGAACAGACACTAGAGAAGAATGCTTGTAGCAGATGGTTTCTATGATGAACAGACACTAGAGAAGAATCCTTGTAGGAGATGGGTTTCTATGATGAACAGACACTAGAGAAGAATGCTTGTAGCAGATGGTTTCTATGATGAACAGACACTAGAGAAGAATCCTTGTAGGAGATGGGTTTCTATGATGAACAGACACTAAAGATGAATACTGGGTATATTACTTCCAGCCAGAGACAAAGGAAGACAACAAGAAGTGCTGACGTTCTTCCTTGCCAAAACCAAGCACATGGAACAGGTCAACAAATTATAAATCTGCATTTGGAGTGTCTTCTATATCCTGTATATTCACCCAATCTCACACCATGTGATTATCACATATTTAGATCCTTCAGGCAAGTACTAAGTGAAAAAGTTCAGAACATATGAAGAAATTTAAGAGGTCATGCTTAGCTGGCAACAGGCTCAGTCAGATTTTTTTGTGTGAGGAATCCTGGCATTAGTGAGGCGGTGACACAAAAACATTTAGTAGGCGGTGACACAAAAACATTTAGTAGGCAGTGACACAAAAACATTTAGTAGGCAGTGACACAAAAACATTTAGTAGGCAGTGACACAAAAACATTTAGTAGGCAATGACACAAAAACATTTAGTAGGCAATGACACAAAAACATTTAATAGGCAGTGACACAAAAACATTTAGTAGGCAGTGACACAAAAACATTTAATAGGCAGTGACACAAAATCATTTAATAGGCAGTGACACAAAAACATTTAGTAGGCAGTGACACAAAATCTTTTAACAGGCAGTGACACAAAAACATTTAATAGGCAGTGACACAAAAACATTTAGTAGGCAGTGACACAAAAACATTTAATAGGCAGTGACACAAAATCATTTAATAGGCAGTGACACAAAAACATTTAGTAGGCAGTGACACAAAATCTTTTAACAGGCAGTGACACAAAAACATTTAGTAGGCAGTGACACAAAAACATTTAGTAGGCAGTGACACAAAATCATTTAATACAGTGAGGATTATGCTGAGAAATGATCAGGAGTTTCAATCATATTTGTGTATTTTATTCAAATTTTAAAAAAAAAGATTACTTTTTTACCTGCTCTCTCAAGAGGACTAGAATTGTAAACTAAAAGTTAAGGTTGTTATTTACACTCCTAGATCTTGTCTTCTGCTGTCTCAGGCTGATATCATAATCTTCATTTCCAATTGTTCCTTTTGTTCTGCAGCTAACTTTAAAGATCTGTTTCCAAGTTTCCATACATATATTTCTCCATGTACAAAATTTGCACTTTTTGACATTTCTACACACAAAATGTTAACATTATGTAGTGAAAAGCATTTGGATGTCATTTTTACATATAAGCATCATTTCAAAGTTTGCTGTCAACTGTACCACGGTCATAACCAACCTTCAACACAGAATAGCTTACTTGAAGTAATGGAGTCCTGTGTCAACCACCAACCTTGCAGCTCTGAAGATTTCTGACTCATAGTAACCCATTCTGTAACATATCACATTCACAAGTAACCCATTCTGTAACATATCACATTCACAAGTAACCCATTCTGTAACATATCACATTCACAAGTAACCCATTCTGTAACATATCACATTCACAAGTAACCCATTCTGTAACATATCACATTCACAAGTAACCCATTCTGTAACATATCACATTCACAAGTAACCCATTCTGTAACATATCACATTCACAAGTAACCCATTCTGTAACATATCACATTCAGAATTAAACAATTCTGTAACCTACATATTTACAAGTAAGTCATTCTGTAATACATCACATTCATAAGTATCTCATTCTGTAATATAACACATTCAAACAGAAGCAACCAAAAGTATCACATATCACAGCCGAAAGCAACTTTTATTAAAAATTATTACGTTCAAAGCTGACATTCTCTATGAAGAAAGTTATTAATATTTAACATATTGCTAGTAAAGCATACACCTTTTAGCACTAGAGAAGAATGCTTGTAGCAGATGGTTTCTATGATGAACAGACACTAGAGAAGAATGCTTGTAGGAGATGGTTTCTATGATGAACAGACACTAGAGAAGAATGCTTGTAGGAGATGGTTTCTATGATGAACAGACACTAGAGAAGAATGCTTGTAGGAGATGGGTTTCTATGATGAACAGACACTAGAGAAGAATGCTTGTAGGAGATGGGTTTCTATGATGAACAGACACTAGAGAAGAATCCTTGTAGCAGATGGTTTCTATGATGAACAGACACTAGAGAAGAATGCTTGTAGCAGATGGTTTCTATGATGAACAGACACTAGAGAAGAATCCTTGTAGGAGATGGGTTTCTATGATGAACAGACACTAGAGAAGAATCCTTGTAGGAGATGGGTTTCTATGATGAACAGACACTAGAGAAGAATCCTTGTAGGAGATGGGTTTCTATGATGAACAGACACTAGAGAAGAATGCTTGTAGGAGATGGGTTTCTATGATGAACAGACACTAGAGAATGCTTGTAGCAGATGGTTTCTATGATGAACAGACACTAGAGAAGAATCCTTGTAGGAGATGGGTTTCTATGATGAACAGACACTAGAGAAGAATGCTTGTAGGAGATGGTTTCTATGATGAACAGACACTAGAGAAGAATCCTTGTAGGAGATGGGTTTCTATGATGAACAGACACTAAAGATGAATACTGGGTATATTACTTCCAGCCAGAGACAAAGGAAGACAACAAGAAGTGCTGACGTTCTTCCTTGCCAAAACCAAGCACATGGAACAGGTCAACAAATTATAAATCTGCATTTGGAGTGTCTTCTATATCCTGTATATTCACCCAATCTCACACCATGTGATTATCACATATTTAGATCCTTCAGGCAAGTACTAAGTGAAAAAGTTCAGAACATATGAAGAAATTTAAGAGGTCATGCTTAGCTGGCAACAGGCTCAGTCAGATTTTTTTGTGTGAGGAATCCTGGCATTAGTGAGGCGGTGACACAAAAACATTTAGTAGGCGGTGACACAAAAACATTTAGTAGGCAGTGACACAAAAACATTTAGTAGGCAGTGACACAAAAACATTTAGTAGGCAGTGACACAAAAACATTTAGTAGGCAATGACACAAAAACATTTAGTAGGCAATGACACAAAAACATTTAATAGGCAGTGACACAAAAACATTTAGTAGGCAGTGACACAAAAACATTTAATAGGCAGTGACACAAAATCATTTAATAGGCAGTGACACAAAAACATTTAGTAGGCAGTGACACAAAATCTTTTAACAGGCAGTGACACAAAAACATTTAATAGGCAGTGACACAAAAACATTTAGTAGGCAGTGACACAAAAACATTTAATAGGCAGTGACACAAAATCATTTAATAGGCAGTGACACAAAAACATTTAGTAGGCAGTGACACAAAATCTTGTAGCAGATGGTTTCTATGATGAACAGACACTAGAGAAGAATCCTTGTAGGAGATGGGTTTCTATGATGAACAGACACTAGAGAAGAATGCTTGTAGGAGATGGTTTCTATGATGAACAGACACTAGAGAAGAATCCTTGTAGGAGATGGGTTTCTATGATGAACAGACACTAAAGATGAATACTGGGTATATTACTTCCAGCCAGAGACAAAGGAAGACAACAAGAAGTGCTGACGTTCTTCCTTGCCAAAACCAAGCACATGGAACAGGTCAACAAATTATAAATCTGCATTTGGAGTGTCTTCTATATCCTGTATATTCACCCAATCTCACACCATGTGATTATCACATATTTAGATCCTTCAGGCAAGTACTAAGTGAAAAAGTTCAGAACATATGAAGAAATTTAAGAGGTCATGCTTAGCTGGCAACAGGCTCAGTCAGATTTTTTTGTGTGAGGAATCCTGGCATTAGTGAGGCGGTGACACAAAAACATTTAGTAGGCGGTGACACAAAAACATTTAGTAGGCAGTGACACAAAAACATTTAGTAGGCAGTGACACAAAAACATTTAGTAGGCAGTGACACAAAAACATTTAGTAGGCAATGACACAAAAACATTTAGTAGGCAATGACACAAAAACATTTAATAGGCAGTGACACAAAAACATTTAGTAGGCAGTGACACAAAAACATTTAATAGGCAGTGACACAAAATCATTTAATAGGCAGTGACACAAAAACATTTAGTAGGCAGTGACACAAAATCTTTTAACAGGCAGTGACACAAAAACATTTAATAGGCAGTGACACAAAAACATTTAGTAGGCAGTGACACAAAAACATTTAATAGGCAGTGACACAAAATCATTTAATAGGCAGTGACACAAAAACATTTAGTAGGCAGTGACACAAAATCTTTTAACAGGCAGTGACACAAAAACATTTAGTAGGCAGTGACACAAAATCATTTAGTAGGCAGTGACACAAAATCATTTAATACAGTGAGGATTATGCTGAGAAATGATCAGGAGTTTCAATCATGTTTGTGTATTTTATTCAAATTTTAAAAAAAAAAGATTACTTTTTTACCTGCTCTCTCAAGAGGACTAGAATTGTAAACTAAAAGTTAAGGTTGTTATTTACACTCCTAGATCTTGTCTTCTGCTGTCTCAGGCTGATATCATAATCTTCATTTCCAATTGTTCCTTTTGTTCTGCAGCTAACTTTAAAGATCTGTTTCCAAGTTTCCATACATATATTTCTCCATGTACAAAATTTGCACTTTTTGACATTTCTACACACAAAATGTTAACATTATGTAGTGAAAAGCATTTGGATGTCATTTTTACATATAAGCATCATTTCAAAGTTTGCTGTCAACTGTACCACGGTCATAACCAACCTTCAACACAGAATAGCTTACTTGAAGTAATGGAGTCCTGTGTCAACCACCAACCTTGCAGCTCTGAAGATTTCTGACTCATAGTAACCCATTCTGTAACATATCACATTCACAAGTAACCCATTCTGTAACATATCACATTCACAAGTAACCCATTCTGTAACATATCACATTCACAAGTAACCCATTCTGTAACATATCACATTCACAAGTAACCCATTCTGTAACATATCACATTCACAAGTAACCCATTCTGTAACATATCACATTCACAAGTAACCCATTCTGTAACATATCACATTCACAAGTAACCCATTCTCTAACATATCACATTCAGAATTAAACAATTCTGTAACCTACATATTTACAAGTAAGTCATTCTGTAATACATCACATTCATAAGTATCTCATTCTGTAATATAACACATTCAAACAGAAGCAACCAAAAGTATCACATATCACAGCCGAAAGCAACTTTTATTAAAAATTATTACGTTCAAAGCTGACATTCTCTATGAAGAAAGTTATTAATATTTAACATATTGCTAGTAAAGCATACACCTTTTAGCACTAAAAGAAGTTTTGCACTTATTTTTGCATTCTGGAGCAATACATATGACTGAGTTAATTCTGCATATGAGGCAAAATTTCCAGATTATTTCTGCAGAGTTGATTAAGTATGACTGCACAGCAGCAGTCAGGAGACATTGATGGGAGTCTGGCATCAGAACACTTTCCGTGCAATATTTTCTGGTCTTTCTTACATCCTTCCCATGCCACTAATCATCACGCTGGGCTCGCATGGTAGCTTGACAAGATTTCCTGTTTTCGGCAAGCTTTTCAACCTCATCAAGGGATGTTATTCCCACTAAACTGGCCTCTCTTAACAATGTCCTCTTTAGAGTTTCCCATGGTTGACTTCTTTTTCTTCAGCCTGTTGTGTTCCACTTGATAGCTTGTTTTGGGATTCTCTGGTTGTTTCTTCTCAGCACATGGCTGATATATGTCTATCTTCTTTTTCTGATCACCCATGAGACAGGTTGTTGTTTGCTAATCTGTCTTATCTCTGCATTGTCAATGAAGTCATTCCACTTTATACCGAGTATTTTCCAGAGGCATTTGTTTTCAAAAGTTTTCTGGTCTCTACAGAGTTAAAACTGGATGAAAAAAAGAGCTTATTATTATTTTATGTTTTATTTCTGTTTGAAGAAAAACTGCAGAAAATGTACATTTCTGTGAAAATTTAAACACAGATATTCTTAAACATACACAACATAAAAGACATTTATGATAACAGACTACTTACAGTTCATAATCATTTTCATATAAATTGTTTTCCACCCCAAGAGACTCAGCATACAGGCCCCAGCCCTGTTTGTTAGAAACAGATAAACTTAAAAAATGGGCCTCAGCCCTGTTTGTTAGAAACAGATAAACTTAAAAAATGGCCTTCAGCCCTGTGTGTTAGAAACAGATAAACTTAAAAAATGGGCCCCAGCCCTATTTGTTATAAACAGATAAACTTAAAAAATTGGCCTCAGCCATTAAATTTTACAAATGGGCCCCAGCCCTGTGTGTTAGGAATAGATAAATTTTACAAGTGGGCCCCAGCCCTGTGTATTAGGAATAGATAAATTTTACAAGTGGGCCCCAGCCCTGTGTATTAGGAATAGATAAATTTTACAAGTGGGGCCCAATCCTGTGTGTTAGGTTCCAGCTAGCAGTAGATAAACTTTACAGGTGAGAACTAGCCCTGAGTACAGATAAATTTTAAAATAGATAAATTTTACAAATGAAATTCAACCCTGTGTGTTAACTATATAAAAGCTTTATGAAAGGGGCACAATTCTGTTTGTTAAGAATATAAAACTTCAGAAATGGGCAACAACTCTATTAAGAATGCAGAAACTGTAGAAATGGGCCACAACCCTGTATGTTAACAGCATGCGTGTATACGTACGGCTCTGAACACAAGTTCTGTGATAGAAATGTATAACTGCAGTGATGCCTTATTTAACCTTTTTTATGTTCAATACATGTATAAATTTATCACCTTTATCATACACATCACTATCATCTCATGCTTTGTAAGAGCCCATCATTTCATCTCACAGGCAATCATCCTCACTTCACATCCTTTCACTGACTTTACAAGTGCTACTTGTTGAATGTAATTAAACTTTATTTTAAAAAATACTAATAAATGCCTTATTTAACATAATCACAAATCTTTAGTTGTATTAAAAGTTCCAGAATTTTCAGTTAAGAACTTTTGTTTGCTATTAGCTTGTCCTGCATATAGTGAGAAGTGGAGAGAATCTGTTGCTGGCCTGCAAGATGTCACAAGGTGTACTATACAATGGCTGCTCTATTGACCAGCATCAAAGACTCAGACATATGTGACAGATCACAAACTTATTTTCTCTGTGATGCAGGATGATGTGGGTGATCATGTTTCTCTATGAAATTGTTATTTGACACATTCTGTTACATTTTGTCACACCAATGTGTCAAATTATTCCTTATCTTCCTTTTGTCTTCCTCTGCTTCTTTTCCCACTGATTGCATTTTGTTTTATGTAATCCAGTCCTCATAATTTTGTGTCCAGCAAATGTTTAGTTTCACAGTCCTTGTAATCTTATGTCCAGCAAATGTTTAGTTTCACAGTCCTTGTAATCTTATGTTCAGCAAATGTTTAGTTTCACAGTCCTTGTAACCTTATGTCCAGCAAATGTTTAGTTTCACAATTCTTGTAATCTTATGTCCAGCAAATGTTTAGTTTCACAATCCTTGTAATCTTATGTTCAGCAAATGTTTAGTTTCACAATCCTTGTAATCTTATGTCAACACATGGTTACTGTCCCACATTATTTAAGTCTTAACAAAGTTTTTTTTTTCACATTTTGCTGTCACAAAACTCAATGCTCAGTTGTATAAAACTCATATAAGACAATGAACTGAAATTACTGTGTAATGCAATAATTTGAATTTGTAATAAATATCTAAGTATTTCGAAGTTGCCAGCACATAAAACCTGAGATAAAAGTTGTAAACTCACCTCCACAAAGGCAGTGTATGAAGGGAACGCATGTGGTACTCTAAATTTTTCAATGTGCTCTTTATGTCTGCGAAAATCTGGCAAGGCAGCAGTTGACTCGTAGCCAAACTGCAGAAGAGAATATGAAAATGCTGAGAAAAGAGTTTTGGGAAATAAAACATCTAAGTTTTTCTTAGTTCACAATTACTGATCATCATTATCAAACTAATCCTTTCTTCTTTGCTGTGATATAACTGGTAGATGATGAAAATATGAAAGAGGGTTTTAGCTAACTTCATGCAGAAATATTTAAAGTTGAAGATAGTCTGAACTATTTCAAGAACAGAACTAACCATTATTGTGACTCAGGAGTTGTGCAGCAGATAGTGAATGCTGTTTAAGATGCAAAGAAATGGGTTATAAATCTGTGGTATTTTAGAAAACCTGACTGTATCAGGTAAACTGTGGTATCAGGTAAACTGTGGTGTCAGGTAAACTGTGGTGTTAGGCAAACTGTGGTATCAGGTAAACTGTGGTGTCAGGTAAACTGTGGTGTCAGGTAAACTGTGGTATCAGGTAAACTATGGTATCAGGTAAACTGTGGTATCAGGTAAACTGTGGTGTCAGGTAAACTGTGTTGTCAGGTAAACTGTGGTATCAGGTAAACTGTGGTGTCAGGTAAACTGTGTTGTCAGGTAAACTATGGTGTCAGGTAAGCTGTGGTATCAGGTAAACTGTGGTATCAGGTAAACTGTGGTGTCAGGTAAACTGTGGTGTCAGGTAAACTGTGGTGTCAGGTAAACTGTGGTGTCAGGTAAACTGTGGTGTCTGGTAAACTGTGGTGTCAGGTAAACTGTGGTGTCAGGTAAACTGTGGTGTCAGGTAAACTATGGTGTCAGGTAAACTGTGTTGTCTGGTAAACTGTGTTGTCAGGTAAACTATGGTATCAGGTAAAATGTGTTGTCTGGTAAACTATGGTATGAAGTAACTGCATTATTAGGAAACAGGTAATGTGAGATATCAGATAAACTATCTCTGTAAGGAAGAAACTTGCAACATAAAGAACATTAAAGTACACTGTAAGGAAGGAAACTACTGCAGAGCAGAACAACAACACAACTTCTTCAGACCATCAGAAAAAGCATCCATCCCTCCTCCCCACCCCAGACAAGTGACTATTAAATTCCTGACAATTTCCTCCTAAGATGGCCTGCTGCTGATGCATCCATTTGCAGATCTTCAGCGATATCTTGCAGCCATCTTCGCCTTGGTCTTCCCATCATGTACTTTTCCAAGACAGTCTTCTCTAGATTATCATGATGTTTAATGTGTCCTAAATATTTAAGTTTTCTCTCTTTAATCCTCTTTACTAGCCAGCCTTCTTCAATATTTAGTTCTTGCAGTATGGATATATTTGTTTTTGTTTTTTCTTTGTGTCCATGATATTTGGAGAACTCTTCTGTAGCATTTACATTCAAAGGCATTTATATGTTTCTCAGCTGTTTTGTTAAGTGTCCAGGTCTCACAGGCATATGTTGCGATAGGAAAGATGCATGCCCTTAAAAATCTTATTTTTGTAGTTCTGTCTGCTCCTCTCCACAGATTCTTTAGTGGTTTTATTTTCTGAAGAGCGACAGATGTCCTCTTTTAATTTCCCTCATTGTATCTCCATTATTAGTTAGTAGCGATCCAAGATATTCAAAACTCTCCACTTCTTCCAGTTTTTCCTCATTGATACATATTTCAGCTGCCTTGTTTGTTTTGTCAATTGTCATCAATTTAGTTTTCTCTGCATTAAGATAGAGGTTTTGCTCTTCGTTGTTCTTACGGACTGACATAATTAGTTTTTCCATTCATTTTTGTGTTGTGGACAGTAATACTGTGTCATCAGCATATCTAATCTCTGGTATTTCATAACCTCCAATTGTTATGGCATCGTAGTATTCTTTGTCTACATCTTCTCTAACATTCCTCATTATATTTTCAGTATACAAGTAAAATAAATAAGGCAACAATATGCAACCCTGACGGACCCCCTGTTTTATGTCAAATCAAGTTGTTGTTTCACCATTTATTTATAAAAACGCTAGGGTAACCAAAAAAAAAAAAAAAACTAGGACAACATAAAAATGCTAGGGTTACATGAAAAAAAAACTAGGACAACATAAAAATGCTAGGGTTACATGAAAAAAAAAACTAGGACAACATAAAAATGCTAGGGTTACATGAAAAAAAAACTAGTAGAACATAAAAATGCTAGGGTTACATGAAAAAAAAACTAGGACAACATAAAAATGCTAGGGTTACATGAAAAAAAAACTAGGACAACATAAAAATGCTAGGGTTACATGAAAAAAAAAACTAGTAGAACATAAAAATGCTAGGGTTACATGAAAAAAAAACTAGTAGAACATAAAAATGCTAGGGTTACATGAAAAAAAAACTAGTAAAACATAAAAATGCTAGGGTTACATGAAAAAAAAAACTAAGACAACATAAAAATGCTAGGGTTACATGAAAAAAAAAACTAGTAGAACATAAAAATGCTAGGGTTACATAAAAAAAAACTAGTAGAACATAAAAATGCTAGGGTTACATGAAAAAAAAAACTAGTAGAACATAAAAATGCTAGGGTTACATGAAAAAAAAAAACTAAGACAACATAAAAATGCTAGGGTTACATGAAAAAAAAACTAGGACAACATAAAAATGCTAGGGTTGCATGAAAAAAAAACTAGTAGAACATAAAAATGCTAGGGTTACATGGAATAAAAAACTAGTAGAACATAAAAATGCTAGGGTTACATGAAAAAAAAAACTAAGACAACATAAAAATGCTAGGGTTACATGAAAAAAAAACTAAGACAACATAAAAATGCTAGGGTTACATGAAAAAAAAAACTAGGACAACATAAAAATGCTAGGGTTACATTAAAAAAACTAGAGTAGCTTGATAAACAGTAATGTCAAAGATCTAGTCAGACAAACTCTTGTCAGAATTTCTCCCACGTGTTGTGTATGACAAAGTTTTTCACAGAAAAGTAAATTATAGACAAGTAAACTGGGCACTAAACAAAGTTACAAAGGTAAGAGAAGTCTGAAGTTTATACAAGCATAGGTAACTTCTACTCTCTCTCTGAACCTTTTGGTGGTAACTTCTACTCTCTCTCTCTCTCTCTCTCTCTCTCTCTCTCTCTGAACCTTTTGGAGGTAACTTCTACTCTCTCTCTCTCTCTCTCTCTGAACCTTTTGGAGGTAACTTCTACTCTCTCTCTCTCTCTCTCTCTCTCTCTCTGAAACTTTTGGAGGTAACTTCTACTCTCTCTCTCTCTCTCTCTCTCTGAAGCTTTTGGAGGTAACTTCTACTCTCTCTCTCTCTCTCTCTGAACCTTTTGGAGGTAACTTCTACTCTCTCTCTCTCTCCTCTCTCTCTCTCTCTGAACCTTTTGGAGGTAACTTCTACTCTCTCTCTCTCTCTCTCTGAAGCTTTTGGAGGTAACTTCTACTCTCTCTCTCTCTCTCTCTCTCTGAACCTTTTGGAGGTAACTTCTACTGGTAGGGTGGGAAAACACCAGAAGGAGATAAAAAAACTCGGCAAACCTGAAGGCCCCCACAAGTTGGGACAAAAGTCCAGATACATAAATAAGTAAGAAAACAGGCCAAGATCATGTCATAGATGAGTTGTTTTCTACAGAATACAGCTTTCAAGATTAGAAGAAAAAGTGAATTTAGTAATGATATCTTTTTTTTCTTTAATAACATAATAATTAGTGTATAAGTATACAACTATACGCGAAGCACTGCAGTAAAGCTGTGATACCAGAATGTATAAAATAGGAAAAAAGTAGGAGCAGCTTTATTACTTAACGACTACAAAGTTATGACAAGCCTGTTTGTGCCTACACTGGCAGATTTCCAGAATTCTATAAAAGGTACATCGATGATGGCATTGGAATTACAAGTATGCCACATGAAGACCTTAAAAAATTTATTGAACTTGCTAATACACTCAGTAACAACATAAAATTCGCTTATGAAATCTCTGACAAGTCTGTTAATTTTTTAGACATTAAAATTCTATTGGCACAAACAGGCTTGTCACCTCTGTATTTTACAAGCCCACCGATAGTCACACCTATTTGCTTTACACCTCTTCCCATCCTGAAGCCTGTAAGAACTCCATCCCATATTCCCAACTCCTCTGTCTTCGCCACATATGTCAGGGTAATTTGGACTTTATAGATCAGTCCAACAAGTTATTAGAATTTTTCCGGCATCGCCACTACCCAGAAAAGGTCCTTCGTAAAGCCTTCAACCATATCCAACTAGTGAGCCGCAAAGAAGTAGTCAGGAAAAAGCCTGTTACTCCATCTGACAGAGTTAAGTTAGTA
The DNA here is from genome assembly GCA_009760885.1 of Achatina immaculata. Classification (NCBI taxonomy): domain Eukaryota; kingdom Metazoa; phylum Mollusca; class Gastropoda; order Stylommatophora; family Achatinidae; genus Lissachatina; species Lissachatina immaculata. Next base: position 8,202,746 of record CM019694.1, read on the forward strand.
CTGCCTTTCTACCCGCATGGTCAGATGGTTAAGAAAATTCTTTATCATCATCTGCCGATAATCCAACTCGACTCCGACACTCATGACATTTTCTCTGATCCACCCCTATTGGCATACAAACGTGAGCCAAACCTTAAGGACATCCTCGTCCACAGCCACTTGAAGCAGAGCCTTACATATGTTGGCACCAGAAAATGTAACCGCCCCCACTGCGTTACCTGCTCCGTAGTTTGGGAAACAAAAACAATCACCTTTCCCAAAACTATCCTCACTCTTCATGAGGGATTCACATGTGAGTCCCGAAATGTGATATATGTCATCGTTTGCAAAAGATGCAGGATAACATATATCGGTGAGACTGGCCTCAGATTAGGGGACCGCATGCAAAAACATCTGTACGACATCGCCCAGCATGCTTCGAAACCAGTCCCAAATCATTTCAATGGCCCCAACCACAGAGGTAAATCTGATTTTCTGGTAACAGCCATTAAACAATGTCACGCAGATGACACAAGCCGCCTGGCACTTGAGAACCGCTGCAGTCAAAATTATGGGACGCTGGAACCATATGGGTTAAATTCGCTGTTTAGTTACACGTAACATCATCTTCTTCAATCATTATAGTACCTCTCCACTAAATCCACCCCTTCTTACTTTTCAAACTTCCTCACAGCATCACTCTGCAACCCCGCTATTTTCTCTGCAACCCCTCTTCCCCAATCATCTGTTTCAATTTCTCCTAGCTAGGTCGGTATTGCGTCATTCTCTCTCCCCTCTCCGGTTCCCCATCCACCACCCCCAGTTACAACCCACTGACCACATGTCACAGGTCTCTATTTAAACAGTCTCCACGTCCCACTAGATCCATTCCTGACACACACCGCCGGACAAGCCACACCGTGCAATTTACAGCTAAGTACTCTTTAAAAAAAAATTTTTTTTTTTTTTTAATAGTATTCATGTGAATCTATACTTTATCTCCTCTCTCTATTTCTTCGTCCTGTATGTTTTTGTATGATTAAGGCTCACGCCGAAACATCACAACTTTGTAATCATTAAGTAAGAAAGATCTGGGTTGGCTCTTATTTGTACTCATCTGTAGATGGTGACCTTGGTTGGCTCTTATTGTAACTCACCTGTAGATAGTGACCTTGGTTGGCTCTTATTGTAACTTACCTGTAGATGGTGACCTGGGTTTGCTTCATGCATTGTTAGTGACATCATTGTGTACTTGGAGCTGAAACCAAATTGGAAAAAAAAAATTGGAGCTGAAACCAAACTGGAAAAAAAATTTCTACAAATACCAGTTATCATACAACAGCATTAACCTATGTTTTTGTCTATTTCTGATCATCTGAATGGTTCTTGACAAACCAAATATAAAGTATCCAGCATTTAGTACTGGTAAATTACAATCATCCTGGTTCATGAAGAATGCTGTACAAATCTCTGTTCTGTGATTGCCATTATTTGCATCCTTTTTTTTTCATCTACTCTGGCTTAATCCCCTCTTGTTCAATAAGAGCTTAATCCCCTCTTGTCCAATAAGATGAAAGTTAGTGTTTCTAACTTAGTGAAAGTATTTGTGCATTTAATAAATCTAAACTTCAAGCAAAAGATAAAAAGGGTCTCAAAGATGAGTGGAAAGAGCCTTAGATAGTTGACCTAGATGTGCTTCAAAGAAAGGACACAAGCAGAACTGGAGATCTGCTTCAAACAATCTCATCTGTGTTTATGTCACAAAGAGATGATGACTTTGTTGTATTCAAAACAGATTTATTTAATAATCAGTCTCAGATATTCTTTACCAGATTTTCAGTTCTGTCAGGACATCTCAGAGTCTACAAAAACACTTTTTTCTGCTTGCACAATGGAGGTCTTATTTTGTGGCATCTTCATCCCATTAAAACAAGTTTCAGATGGTAACTGGCACTATGTGACATCCCATTAAAACAAGTTTCAGATAGTAACTGGCACTATGTGACAGCCCATTAAAACAAGTTTCAGATGGTAACTGACACTATGTGACATCTTTCTTTGATGCCCTTATTTAAGAGAATGATGTCTCAATCAGTCAGAAAGACTTAAAGAATGAGACTGTCTGATTTACATGACTAAATCATAAAGCTAGTGATTTGTGTGACAAAAATATCATAAAAAATAATTCTTGCAAACTTTTGTCAAATCTTTTAATGTGCTAGGAGGCAAAATTTAATGATCTGTCATCATCATCAGCTCGTAATCCTCTTTGTTTTATTTAATAGATTTCTCAACATTCTGACAGTCCACAGTTTCCCTTCTTGTATTACAATTTTTCCTGTTATCTAATCTAGTCATTGTTATCTAACATAGTCACTGTTATCTAACCTAGTCACTATTATCTAACCTAGTCACTGTTATCTAACCTAGTCACTGTTATCTAACCTAGTCACTGTTATCTAACCTAGTCACTGTTATCTAACCTAGTCACTATTATCTAACCTAGTAACTGTTATCTAACCTATTCACTGTTATCTAACCTATTCACTATTATCTAACCTAGTCACTATTATCTAACCTAGTCACTATTATCTAACCTAGTCACTGTTATCTAACCTAGTCACTATTATCTAACCTAGTCACTGTTATCTAACCTAGTCACTATTATCTAACCTAGTCACTATTATCTAACCTAGTCACTGTTATCTAACCTAGTCACTGTTATCTAACATAGACACTGTTATCTAACCTAGTCACTATTATCTAACCTAGTCACTGTTATCTAACCTAGTCACTATTATCTAACCTAGTCACTATTATCTAACCTAGACACTGTTATCGAACCTAGTCACTGTTATCTAACCTAGTCACTGTTATCTAACATAGTCACTATTATCTAACCTTGTCACTATTATCTAACCTACTCACTGTTATCTAACCTAGTCACTATTATCTAACCTAGTCACTGTTATCTAACCTAGTCACTATTATCTAACCTAGACACTGTTATCTAACCTAGTCACTGTTATCTAACCTAGTCACTGTTATCTAACCTAGTCACTGTTATCTACTGTTATCTAACCTAGTCACTATTATCTAACCTAGTCACTGTTATCTAACCTAGTCACTGTTATCTAACCTAGTCACTATTATCTAACCTAGTCACTATTATCTAACCTAGTCACTGTTATCTAACCTAGTCACTGTTATCTAACCTAGTCACTATTATCTAACCTAGTCACTATTATCTAACCTAGTCACTGTTATCTAACCTAGTCACTGTTATCTAACTAGTCACTGTTATCTAACCTAGTCACTGTTATCTAACCTAGTCACTGTTATCTAATCTAGTCACTGTAGAAAACATTTATTTATATCTTTCAGCCAAGGTCCTCAAAAATTCTACATGTTTTCCAAATAGCCTGAGAGGTCTATGGCCAAGAAACCTTGCAATTACTGCAAAAAGAGTCAAAAGACCACAGTGGTACACCATACTTACACTTTTCTGAACGTGTTTGCATAAAAGGTGCCAGGTCTTATACCATCTGCTGTGCCAGACATGTACTGGCCCCTAGGACCATCAGAATGCATTGGCTCTACCCTGTGGAGAAGAGATCATATAGGAAGGTGCTGATACTTATCTCTCTTTATACTAGAAATATGACATGTGCTCTTGTAAACAAACAAACAAAAATAAAGTAACAATGGTTCAGTAATGTTACCTGAGGACACAAGCTGCTTGGCACCAGAAAGTCTTTCATACATGAATATAGAACTCTGAAACCACATGGACTGAACTTTAAATTCTGCTTTCACTTCTCCACATCCATAATGCGAATACTACATTTCCTTCCTTGTAATATGTTGTCTACTCTTTCCTTTACCACAGATTCTACATCCTTTTCCTTAACTACCTTCCCGTAACCCTTTGTACATATCTCAGCTTGATAACCACATCCAACCTGCCCCCCCCCCTTCATCCCCTCTTTACTACTAACAATCAGACTGGTCATACAGCTCTGCTTTACAATCACAATCTCTAGGGAAGAGCAAGTCAAGAGATAAGTAACATCCCTCATTTTCATTTTTTATCTATATATATATATATATAATTAATGGACGTATGTGTGTGTGTATGTTCCAGCATAACTCTGGAACGCCTGGAGCAATTTCAACCAAACTTGGTACACATATGACTTACAATCTGGAAAAAAGTGCTGTGGGGGCATTACACCTCTAGCACTCCTAGGGGTGGGGGTGGGAAGAGGTGACATATTATCCACTAAACTCAAGAAGGACAAAAGAGGTTGGTCTAATCATGATAATCATGAAATAGAGTGGTGCTGGTCTAAGAGCAGCATTTGTAGCCTCCCATGGCAAGTCCAAATAATTTTGATGGTACCTCCAGAACGCCTGGAGCAATTTAAACCAAACTTGGTACACATATGGCTTACAATCTGGATAAAAATACTGTGGGGATACGACACTCCTAGCACCCCTGTGGATGAGGGTCGGAAGGGGTGACCTGTAAAAATAATCGACAATGACCGATATTAGTGTCAAATCCATAGTTTTCAGGGTCACTGAGATGAGTAGTGATACTTCCGATATCATTTACTTCCAAATTCTGCCCCCATTGGCATGTGGGGTGGGATGTGGGTGACATGTAAAGTAATCAAAAGTGATCGATATTAGTGTCGATTCCATAGTTTTCGGGGTCTCTGAGATGATTAGTGACATTCCCGATGCCGTTTACATCCAAGTTCAGTCCCCATCAGCATGGGGATGAGAGAGGGTGAAAATTAGAGTTGGACCTCCAATTATTTTACTACAGAACCTAGACCACCAAAGTTTTGCAATGGCACAAGGCTGTGTGTAAAGAGGATGCTGGGAAATGTAGTTGAAGCAACTATCTTAACAGGACAGGGAGAGGGTGAAGCAGTTTTTATCCCATGGATACCACTCATACTGACGGATCTCCCTTTTAACTTTAAGAGATTGCAATTTCCAGTGAGACTTGCATTCTTGATCATGATCAACAAATCACAGGGGCAGTCTACACATTATAGAGTGAAGTCTTCTACAAATTCACTATAATATATTAATTTAACTCAAAACTGATTATATACAACATTTTTAGTTTCACTTCCAGGAGCAAGAATAAATAATTTCTTGGGTGAATCCACCCTTAAGCAAGCAACATAAGGTTCTCTGTTGGAGAAACATTGTGATCACAAATCCACTCTGCAGTATTAATAATTAATAACTTCCCGAGCAACGCCGGGTAATCAGCCAGTTTCTTATATATTCTTACATCTTACATCCTTCCTGTGCTGCTAAATGTCACATAGGGCTTGCATAGTAGTTTGCCAAGTATTTCTGTTTTCAGCATGCTTTTCAATCTCATCAAGGGATTTTATGCTTACTAGTCTGGCATCTCTTACTAATGTCCTGCTTAGAGGTTCATGTGGTTAACCTCTTTTTTTATTATATATTAGACATGCATATTTAGACTTTCTATTCTTTTCCTACTGTATTTCTTTGTCCTGTGTGTTTTCTGCATGATTAAGGCACAAATTAAAACAACACTTCTATGGGCTTTGTTAATGAATAAAACCGCTCCTACCTTTTTTTTTTTTTTTTAAGTGTAATTGTTATATCTGCTTGCTCCCCTGGGAACAACTGTCTTAAGAACACACTTATCTTAACGTAGTCTTTGTGTGACAGGGGGGATCATAGATCTGTTTGCTTAAAACTCTGACCTGCTTCTATACCCCAGAAACCTGTAGCAATCAACACTAATTGTAATTGTTATTTTTGTAAAATGTAATGTCAGGTTGGTGGATGGATGGGGGCATGGAGATCGCCAGCGGGGATGAGGAAAATCTGATGTGAAAGGACATGACAAGCCTATCGGTCTTTACAACAATGGCTATCAGAATGATGTAAACAAAACAGAGCCAGCAGACTATAGGTGGCGGGGAATAGATATTGTTGAGGCACTCATTGGATTCCCCATCCCTAAGTCAGTGTGTGTCTCTGTGGGACTGTCTCAAAGCCGAGTGGCCAGCCAGCGTTGCATGCTGGATGTGACGTGGAGAAAGGGGCTTAAGTACAGCCACTGATTCATTCATTCATTTATTTATTTGCATGTCCCTTGCAGAACTTTGCCTCCCTAACAGCACTCTTATAGGCCTCTTGGTTGTGAGTAAGATGGCCTGCTGCTGATGCATCCATTTGCAGATTATCAACGATGTCTTGCAGCCATTTTTCCCTTGGTCTTCCTCTCTTTCTTTTTCCCATTATTTACCCTTCCAAGATGGTCTTCTCTAGATTATCATTACGTTTAATGTGTCCAAAATATTTAAGTTTTCTTTGTTTAATCCTCTTTACTAGCCAGCCCTCTTCAATATTAAGTTCTTGTAGCATGGATATATTTGTTCTTTTTTGTGTCCATGATATCTGAAGAACTCTTCTGTAGCATTTAAATTCAAAGGCATTTATGTGTTTCTCAGTTGTTTTGTTAAGTGTCCAAGTCTCACAGGCATATACTGCGATGGGAAAGATGCATGCCCTTAAAAATCTTATTTTTATAGTTCTGTTTGTTCCTCTCCACAGATTATTTAGTTGTTTTACTTTTTCTGAAGAGCGATAAATGTCCTCCTTTTAATTTCCCTCATTGTATCTCCATTATTAGTTAGTAGTGATCCAAGATATTCAAAACTCTCCACTTCTTCCAATTTTTTCTCATTGATACATATATTAGTTGCCTTGTTTGTTTTGTCAGTTGTCATCAATTTAGTTTTCTTCGCATTAAGATAGAGGTTTTGCTCTTCACTGTTCTTACAGACTGACATAATTAGTTTTTCCATTCATTTTTGTGTTGTGGACAGTAATACTGTGTCTTATCTAATCTCTGGTATTTCATAACATCCAGTGGTTAAGACATCATAATATTCTTTGTCTACATTTTCAGTATACAAGTTAAATAAGTAGGGTAACAATATGCACCCCTGACGAACCCCTTGTTTTATGTCAAACCAAGTTGTTGTTTCACCATTTATTCTTACTGCTGCTTGTTGGTCTAGATACAGCAGTGATGTTAATTGTATCAAATGTGTTGGAAATCCCATTTTTTCCATTATTTCCCAAAGTTTCTGGTGTTGTACACAATCAAATGCATTTCAGTAGTCTGTAAAAGATAAATATAGATTCACATTAAACTCTCTCCATTTCTCTATTTTTAATCTTATATTGAATATATGATCTCTTGATCCTCTTCCTTGCCTGAAACCAGCTTGGACCATATTGACTTCTTCTTCTATTTTCTTACGAAGTCTACTCATTATGATTTTTAACAGAATTTTACTGGCATGACTAATCAGGGCAACAGTTCTGTAGTTTGTGCATATTTCAAGTTACCCTTTTTTGGCAGTGGTATGAATACAGTTCTTTTCCATTCTTTTTGCCAAATACCTGAATGCCATATCTTTTTACATAGTGCAAGATAGATTGTTGCACATTCCTTTCCTCCTGCTTTAATAAGTTCAGCTGTTATCTCATCACATCCTGGTGATTTACCATTTTTCAGATTCTTTATGGCCCATAAAACTTCTTCTATTGTCAGTTCGGGTTCTTTCTCCTCCAATAATAATTCACACTGTTGATTTCTGCTTTCACAGTCGGGTGTTTCATACATTCCTCTGCAATATTCCTTCCATCTTTCTAGAACATCCTCTGTCTCTGTCAAGGTATTCCCCATCTCATCACAAATTACATTTAGCTTAGGTGTGACATTTCTCGTCAATGTCTTCATTTCTTTAAACATTTCACTATCTCTTCCGCACTTCTGATGTCCTTCTATTCTTTCACAACAATCTTGTATGTATTGTTTTTTGTCTTTCTTATGTTTCTTTGTACTTCTTTTGTTAAAGATTTATATTCCTCTTTGTTGTTGTTTGTCACTTTCCACTGCGTCTTCATTTCTCTACATTGTTTTATCAGTTCTAGTGTGCCTGCTGTACTCCATCCATTCTTTTGTGTTTTTTTTACTTGAACCACATCTTTAGCTGCTGTTATTAAGATATCTCTGGCCTGCGTAGCTAATTCATCTGGTGTCATCTCCTGTACAGCCATCAGTATCTCGAAACAGTTCTTCACTTCTATACCGTATTGTTCTGGTATTTTTGTAAGATCAAAGTGGAGTGGTCTTGATCCTCTAACTGTCTTTTTTATCTTTATCTTGATGTCTGCTATTAATAACTCATGGCTGATGTCACAATCAGCACCTGGTAAAAGTACAGCCACCAGAGGCTAGAAAACAAAGTTTTTGCCAGGCCAGCCTATGCTGGCTTCATGGCAGTTCGAGCAAGACCACAGTCTGCTCTAGTTCTGAAGTCGGAGGTACCCAGCCAAAAGGTGTATCGCAAAAATCAAGGTGCCATGCATCATCGCCAGTGTGCATATGAAGAAGAAGAAGAAGAATATATCTGCTTGCGAAGCTCTGTGGATGCAGGTCATGCCAGTAATGAACAACGAGAATGTGCAGCTGAAAGTATCCTGAAATATCTTGAAAGAATAGTAACAGTAACAAATCTGAAAGTATCTTGAAATATCTTGAAAGAATAGTAACAGTAACAAATCTGAAAATATCCTGAAATATCTTGAAAGAATAGTAACAGTAACAAATCTGAAAGCATCCTGAAATATCTTGAAAGAATAGTAACAGTAACAAATCTGAAAGAAGAAAGTACAGTGGACCCTTGAAAGTCAAATGGTTGAAGCTGGTAGAAAAAAACTGTAAGAAAATCCAGCTTTAAACTCAAACAAGAACTTGAAAGTCAAAAACAAAACAAATCCAGCTTAAACTCAAACAAGAACTTGAAGGTCAAAAACAAAACAAATGCAGTCGCCCAATGAAAACAAAGAATCACGTGGTCATATCTCCTGCGACTTAGGTGAGCTTCTACCAAATTTCAGTGTATGTGCTCTCCAAGTATATTTTTATTGTGAATCTTAGAATTTTTTTTCATTTTATCTTTAAAATTCCACATTCATGATGCACCAAAGAAAATTACCAGTGCTGAAAAGCCTAACAGGAAGAATGTAATGACCAGAGTAGAACTGAAAAAGGAAGTTATCACTAAATGGAAAGTGACAAATGTGTATCAGAACTGGCAGTTGAATATGAGATGGCTAAGTTGACCATATCGATCATACTAAAGTACAAGGAATCCATTAAAGCGGCTAATGTGGCAAAAAGGGTAAAAATCTTTTACCAGTAAAAGATCCCCAGCAGCGGAAGAAGTAGAACAACTTTTGATGGTTTGGATAAATGTAAGGCTTTGTTATTACTGATAATTTTACAGTATTAATGTATGATCTAATGTGTATTAGCTTTATTATACGGGTTCAAATAAGCAATATTTCTACTTAAACTGTTTACTTGATGGGCAGTCCAGGTTGGTCTCTGAAGAGTTTGCTCAGAATTGGTTCAATCCGGTTGAAAATGATATGCTCATATTCTTTCAGGATCTCTTTCTGTAGAGACAAATCAGAAGTAAGGAAACATGAGGAACATTGATCTGCTGAAATGTGTGTAAAAGTATTTATGACTTCTACTACTAGCTCAGCAGAGAAGAACAAGTCAAGAACTTTAGACTCAGAACAGGCCACAACAGGTTGAGGCATCAAATGTTTAACTCTTAGACGATCAGCGATCCCTAGAAGGATCTTTGTGCACCGGGCCTTCCCAACCGAGAGCCCTATAAGGCTTCAGACTTTATTTCATTGAAAACACGATGTTACTTTTCATTTAACCAGTTAGAACTCTTCTGAATACAAAGTTAAACTAGCGTTTTAAGCGTGGGGAATGGAAGCCATATTGGAAATATAGATAGGGGGGGTAAAATTCAAGATTATTTCAAGATTGAGTGGTAGAATGGTCACACCGACCGACTAGACCTATCTTACTATATGTGTTTCTCATAGCTGTAGATCTGCTAGATTTATTGGATGTCACAAACATCCATAAATATTGATTTTTCTGTGTTGAATGACTATGTATTCTATATTGGATTATGACACAGTTAAGGTAAGTATAAAGTAGATTTTATTGCTCAGCCCTAACATTTTTTTAACGCCCAAAAATTGATCCATCGTTTCACACCAGTTTTTTTCTTTTCTTTGTTTATTTTATGACAAATACTTCATTTATGGAATCTTCATTCATTTCCACTTATTTTAAGGTGCAATACATACATGGTGATCATGGAATTAAGTCGGTACAATAATTTTTACACAGGGACCCCTTTTCTTCAAAATGTCCGCGCCCTTCTCCAATGTCCGCATCGTCAAAAACTAAGGATCGATTTGGTCTCGAAAGAGTTAACAGGTTCAAGATATGCACAACCAATGAATGCACCTGCATTACCGAAAAAAAGACAGCCCAGCACTGCCCTTCATTTGAAGAGCCAAGATGTTGCTTCTGGCTGTCATCTATACCAATCCCTGACAACCTGTATGATGATCTTAACAGTCCTAGATAAACAGCGGCGCAAGCCGTATGGTGATCTTAACAGTCTAAGACAAACAGCAGCATTCTTCGGAGATATCCAAATTGATGTCTGAAAGTGTTTGATGAAGAAGAAGATGTAAACTCAGCAACAAAAGAAAATCACCGGCAGTGAAATCACAAAAACTGCACCAAAGAAGAAGCAGCAGAAACAGTGAAAATTGTGGCACCAAGAATTTGAAGATAAAAATAATCAGAGCTTTGAGAATATCTGTTTCTTCATCAAATGCTCTACTTTGTCTAACTTTATGACATAGGTTGAAGGTAACTAAGGACAAATGAAAAGCATATGATTTGTCCAGAGAGATAAGAGTTGTTTCACCTTACCTGATCTTGAAAAAATAGCTCATCTTTTTGCTTCAGTTCAGCAAAGTACTCTCTGATTGTCAGCCCACTATATCCTTGCCGCTTCTTGATCTGTTTACACAGCGGAATAGAACAACAAGAAGTTCTTAAAATATACAGAGTGGAATAGACCAACAAGAAATTCTTAAAATATACAGAGTGGAATAGAACAATAAGAAATTCTTAAAAATACACAGTGGAATAGAACAATAAGAAACTCTTTAAAATACACAGTGGAATAGAACAACAAAAGTTCTTAAATATACACAGTGAAATAGAACAACAAGAAATTCTTAAATATACATAGTGGAATAGAACAACAAGAAATTTTAAAATATACACAGTGGAACAGAACAACAAGAAGTTCTTAAATATACAGAGCTGAATAGAACAACAAGAAGGTCTTAACTATACATTGATTGATTGATTGATTGATCTTTATTTCAAAAGGGTTAAGAATTGGGCACGCAGGCCCGTCTGACATTCTGCCCTTTATCATACATCTTTCACTCTATTCCAGACATTCTACAAATATGCTGTTCATATAACAAACATAACAACATGAATCTGAGAGACATAAAATAAAATATAACATTTACGTTTCGCTCTTACACATTCACTCAGTACAGAAGTAATTACATACATATATAAATGAATATCTACTAAACAAAATTTTCGGGACTATTCAGAAAACAATTAATTGTATTCGGTGTCTGTAAGAGCAGCTTAAGATAACTTTTAAGTTTTATAATTCATGGAGGCATGTAGTCGACATCAAATAGATATTGGGAAAGCTTGTAGTTGTAGGAAGGAGTATAATTTATATTTTTTATATAGGATGGGAGGGTATTCCAAAGATGAGCAGCAGAATAACTAAAGCTTTTCTTGTAAAGATCAAGTCTAGGTTTTGGAAGACATATGTTGTTCAAGCGTTGGCTGCACTTTGGGTTAAATTTAAACAGGTTCCATAGATAAGGCGGGGCATGCCGTGAAAGAATTTGATGTACTAACTTGGCCTTGTTGAAGAGGAACCTGTTCTTAAGAGGTAGTATTTTGATACGTTTGTGATGATTAGTTGATTGTGCTTGATCTTTGTCACTAATAAGCTTTACTGCTCGCTTTTGGAGAGAGCAAAGCCTTTTTGTATTTGACACTGAGCAACCATCCCAAACTGTTGAGCAGTAGTCTAAATGTGTTTGTATATGAGCTATGTAGTATGTCTTCCTAGTGTCTTGATCTATGAAGTGCTTAATTTTAGCTAATTGGTATACTTTTTGTGCGATGAGTTTTGTTAGACATTGCACATGAGAGTTCCAGGTCAGATGTTGGTCAATAATAAGACCTAGTGTTTTGTGCTCGCTAACGTTTTCTATCTGTGATGTTTCTGTACAGAGCCGAAGTGTTGTTTTTGTTGCGTTTTGTAGTTTCTGTCTTGTTGTTATGAGCATTGATTTTGTTTTATCGGTGTTTATAATCATGCCATTATTTTTGCTCCATCCAATTAAATTGTATAACTCGACCTGAAGAGTTGATTCTAGATTAACACAATCGTAGTCACTTGTGTAGATTGTGCAATCATCGGCAAAAAGGTCACAAGAAGAGTGTTTAAGATGAAGTGGAAGATCATTGATATAGATAGCAAAGAGCAACGGGCCTAGAATAGAACCTTGCGGAACACCAGTGTCAACTTTAGCAGAATTTGATAGAGAATTGTTGAAGAATACTACCTGTTGTCTGTCTGAAAGAAACGATGCAATTAATTTTATTAGGTCAGGGTGCAGTCTATAAGTCTTTATTTTTCTTACAAGAATATCGTGGTCAATCATATCAAATGCCTTTTTAAAGTCGACAAAAATGGCATCACATAGTCTGTCGTCATTTATGTTTACTAACCAGTTTTCTGTCATTTTGGTAAGAGCTGTGTGGCAGGAATGATTGGGTCTAAAGCCTGACTGACTGTCTATGAGTAAATTGTTCTCTTGCATGTGTCGTAGAGTTATTTTGTGTATGTGTTTTTCGAGTGGTTTTGATAATGACGATAATATGGATATTGGTCTATAGTTGGTAAGATTGTTAGATGAGCCAGATTTAAAGCGAGGATACACCTTAGCAGTTTTAAAAGCCTCAGGAAAATAACATTTTGCAATGCACTGGTTGTAAATATATGTTAGTGTATGTGAAATGACAGGTGCAGCATAACGTAAGATCTTATTACTGATATCATCAAGCCCAGCTGTATTGTTGTTTTTTAAGGTTAAGAGATAACTGTGAACTTCACTGACTGTTAAGAATGGAATGTGTAACTGTTTAAAATCAGTACATCTGCTATCCAGGAATGTTTGTAGTTCATGTAAGTCGCATACAGGAGCTGATACTGATGATTTAAGAACGTTGATTTCTTCTCTGAAATGTGTACTGATATGTGCGCTAGTGTATGCACGATTGATGGCGTGAGAATCAAATTCTTTTCTTTTATTTGATAGGGTATTTATGGCTTTCCAAATTGATTTACTGTCTGATTTATTCTGTATTAGATTCCTGAAGTAATTTTTTTTCTCTTGTCTTATTAAGTATTGAACTTTGTTTCTGAGTGAGCGGTAGGTCATAAAGTCCTTGATTTTGTGCGCCCGATCACGTTCTCTCATGAATTGTAGTATTTCAGGTGTTATCCAAGGTGACTTCGTCTGGTGTTTTACTCTCACCTCTTTCATGGGGACATGTTTGTCTAATATATCTCTGAAGATCTTTAGCCAATATTCTATTGCCTCATCAGGGTCAGTTAGTTGGTACACGTGTGTAAGTGAAGATTCTTGCAAATCATTAAGGAATAATTCTAGGTTAAATTTTCTGAAGCTCCTAAATTTCATACTGATGTGATTGTGTTTAGGAAGTTTATACTCCTTTCTTGTCCACGTACAGCAGACTGGGTAATGATTGCTTAACGAAGTATGAGGGATGTTACATTCAATGATGTTTTCTGGTTGGGCTACATATATATGATCTAATAATGTGGATGATACTTCTGTTACTCTGGTAGGTTTGGTGACAATTTGGCAAAGATTATAGGATAATATAATATTGCTCCAAGTTAGATGTGATTTTGTTAGATCTATGTTGAAGTCTCCAAGAATGATAATATCTTTGAACCTAAAGGTTGAAACCTCATCCATCATAGTCGTGAAGTGATCGTACCACAGAGATGATGCATTTGGATTACGGTACAAAAGTCCAATAATTAATGGACTCTGGTTTGGCATTTTAACTTCCACCCAAATACACTCTACCTCTGATGATTCGAGGTCTTCTCTACGACTAAACTGGATAGTTGTGGAGACATACATTACTAGACCCGTTTCTAGTTTCCTGGTTGGGTCACGCCGGATCAGGTTAAAACCGTTAATTCTAATATCTTCATCGGTTATGTTCCTATTTAAACGGCTTTCAGAGAAGCCAAAAATGTGGAAATTTTGATGTAATATGTGTGTTACTTCAGGAATTTTACCTAATAGGTGATATACATTCAGATGGCCTAATCGAAGTCCTTCCTTATGTAACCATTTTTCGGTAGGTGGGGTCATTTTATTTTCCTGTCTCCTGTTACTGGTTTGAAAATAATTCCTATTATGATACTTAATACTGAAGTAAATAAACTTTTAAATACTACACAGAGACACACTCTGTATATTAAACTTTCAACTGGTACACAACTCACTAGCTGAAATAATTGGAAGCTGAAAGAGAGACGCGTCTAACTACTGAATAATTAAATGCTGAAATATGTGAATTCACTAACAAGTTAAGTAATTAAGTATATAGTTCTCACACACACAAACACACAGATACAACTCGCAAACTGCAACGACCTATAGAAAGTTGACAAGAATTAGAAAAATAGATACAAAAGAAGGGGCAAGAAATAAAATGCAATAATAAAATGTAAAAATTCTAAATAAACGTAAGAATGAAAATATCAGTCACTATGTCTTGCTGAGTAATAATTCTTTTTCGACATTGCGGGTTGAAGGTTTCAGTTTGTGATGGATTACGATGATACTGCCATCAGTTTAAGGCATGTGGTGTCTGTAAGGTACCATGCCATGTGAATTATGCAGAGATAACATATAGGCATGACTCAAGGTTGCAGGGCTAAACTGCAACAAATACTGCAGCTCCAGATTTCTTTGAGGATGTTGCATGGAACGTGCTTGTGTGTTGAGCTCTTCCAATGAGCTGTGCGACGGAGGAAGAATCCTGACGTTGCTACGCTCGTATCAGCTCGTCTGACCGTCTGAGGCTGACGTGAGGGTAGGGGTGGAAACAGTGTGTCATAGTCGGTGGTTTGCTGTGGAACAGGTGGTGTAGATTTGGAGGTCCCTTTGGTTTTAGTGCTCGGAGTAGAGCTGGCTTTATGGGGTTTTTTGTTGGACGTAGGTGTTGTTTGTGGACATCCAGCTGTACCACGTCTTTCTGTAGTGTACGTTCTGGAAACTTTAGATTTTTGGCAAGGATGCTGGTACCAAGTTTTGATGTATGTATGTGGTCCCTGTACATCCGTTTCTTCGGGGCACCAGAGGCTGAGATGAAGAACACAGTGTGGTCTATGAAGACAATGTTGTTAACACGACAGTATGACTGAAGTACCTTGTTGTTGATGTCTACCAGGCGGCGTCCAGGACCGGAGCAGGGTGGAATGATGGAAGATAGGAAGATTGCTGCAGTCGGATACTTTTCCTTGATGGCGGAAGTCAAAGCCTGCATGTCGGAACGTCTGATGTTCTGGCCGTTCATGCTGTCATTTATGCCAACATGTACGGAGATTTTCCTCACGCCCTGGTCTGTATTAAAACTTCTCAGTGTTTGCGTTAGTTTCGCAATACCAGCTCCCGGTACTGCAACTACTGAGACAATGTCTTCCTCTGCTATGGACATCCGTTCGCTATACACACCCTTTAGCAGAGAATCCTCAGTTATTATATGTGTTGTGCTGTCCGTGATTTTGTGAGTGGGAATTTGCTGCGTATTTCGTTCACGTTGTTTATGGTTAGATTGTGACTGGAGGTGGGATGTGTTGTTTGACTGATGTGATTGTTGCGTCCTGTCTGTCTGCTGAGTATCTGGTACAGAGCTTTGTTGTAGAGCGTCGAATCTGTTGGTGATCTGGACCTCGATGGGGTACTCGTATTTTGTGATATGCTGGTCTTGCTCACCTGGTAAAGATTCACTGACTTCACTCTGTTTTTGTTGGTTGTTTTTCTTGTGGAGTTTGTTTACACCAGCTGGTGACGATGGCTGAGCCTTGGGCTTCATGTTGAGATTAGTTTGACTAGCAGCCACTGACTGACTGTGACTACCAGTTTCTGTCTGGTTGTTTTTCTGTAGTTTTCTACTACTGCGGTTTTCGCTGTTGGCTGATTCAATGAGAAGCTTCAGCTTGGTATTTTCTTCTCTCAGCTGTTCAACCTCTTTTTTGATATTATCATTCTCCTGACTGAGTGACTTTACAACTTCGGACTTCATGTCACTGATGAGTATTTTCACGAAGTCTTTAATAACTTCTGCGAAGTCATGGCCACAGAGACAAGTAGGTAGTTTTGTTCCTGTACCAACAGCTTGATGAGAACTAACAGTCTCACTAAGTCTTGGTACATTGCTCTCCAAAGATTTTTCGGAGTTTGGTTCCGTTATTACGTCATTTTCGCTAGAACTGTTAGCTGGGTTTTCTTTATGAGTAAAGGTGTCTGAAGACAGTGGAGCTTTCTCAGTAGAAGCTGTTGCTCCTTGTTCTCCAGCAGTATCTGGGATTATTGGTTCTTCTGTAGCAATTGTTGGTGGTAATTCATGTTTGCTGGAGGTTTCTTTGCTGGTGATAATAACAGCATTTTCTGGCACAGACTCTTCTGCTGTCATGATTTTCATTATATCGTCGACTATGTCAATAGTCTTCTTTATAGGACTTGCAAAACTTTCGGCCATGTTTGTAAGTGATGTGTTTAGTTCATCTGAGTTATCTTCTAGAGGGAGCTGACTGGCCATCACTTCCTTGACTGTGTTTATGTCTCCTTCTTGCAGCTCCATAAACTGTTTTGTTAGCCAGGATTCAACGGCCTCGGCGTCACCTTGTACCATCAGTTTGTTCTTGGTGTGGTAAAGATGAACTGTGAGGACTGGGGTTTTTATGATGTCCTCAACATTAGCGCCTAGCTTGTCATATCTCTCCTCTCTTTCTGCTTGATAGCCCTTCCTAAGAGCTTGCCTCAGGGACTCGTATTGAAGTGTGTTGTGGCATGTCACAACGACACATTGTCCCTCGTTGGTGCATTTTATTGTTAAGCCTGGTGGGTTACTGCATTTCTTTAGCTTTGTTCCCACGGCTTTGTGTTTGTTTAGGCTATAGTTCTTTGTTGTGGTAGACCGGAGACCATCCCGCCGGCTGGACTTGTTCGTCACCTCACAGATTAAACCTTCTGTCCCGCATTCTATCATTGTTACATAACGTCTAGATTAAGCAAACAAAACATTCTGGCTGACACTGGGCAGACCGCGTGGCCTATCGAAAAATGGTGGTGAAAACTGGTGACCACTATGATCTTAGAGAAAGAATGTCTTACCGCAATTTTATGAAATAACTCCACAAATTCACATATTTTGAATAATTTTCATAACCCAATGAAAACACAGTTTCTTCAGAAATCCAACAATATAAGTATCATTGTCCAAGTATTTGAAATAACACACAAAATATTTGAAAAATCAGGAGCGAGAAATTACACGTCCTATCGCAAAAAGAGAGGTCAACAGAGATACACAGTGGAATAGAACAACATGAAGTTCTTAAACATTTTGATAGTTTTGAATGTTGTGTTATTTCTTAGAAATGTGACAGACAAGTGAACTGAACAACCAGTCACTAATAAATGTGAAATACATACTAAGAGGATTATCTACAAATACATGTGGCTCTCACATTTTCTGTTTTCCTCAATTTAAGCATTACCCCCCCCCCCTCCCCCTCAAAGAAACTGATATTCATGATCTGCTATGAGTCACAGGCAGCATATTAACTTTTACAGACTGTCTTCTTACATCTTATATCTTACATCTTTACCATGCCGTTAAACATCACATAGGGCTCGCATTGTTGTTTGCCAAGTTCTCCTGTTCTCTGCAAGTCTTTCAACTTCATCAAGGGATGTTATGCCCACTAAACTGTCTGCTGTACATTAACTCTTTACAGACTATTTACTGTACTTCCGAGATTTTAAAAAATATTTTAAAATAACTGCATTTTTGTGGTTTTGCTCCAAAGTTTGGAGATCCCAAGTTTTTAACTCTAAGTTAAATGTAAGCACTGAATCATTTCATCATGTTACAACACAACCGGGGTGTTTATTATAAGTTGTTCATGTTCATCCTCGATTGGTGTGGTAATTTCTTCTTCTTCTTCTTCGTCGTTTGCCCTCAGAAGGGTGGTAGTAGTGTTGTGTTGCCATTACGCCGGCCTAACATGTCCGACTTCAGCTCCTTGCATTTTTACGACTGGGTTTGTCTTTCCACTGCGATCTCTATTCACTCGGTAAGACTGTTGTCTGTTTCCAAGGGCACCACTGGGAGGGAGGGTCTTACCCAGCTATAGTTTGCTAACCCTGACACAATCAATCAGCTATGAGTCTCTGACCACTATCTCATTCAGCTTAAGCAGGTCATCAGTGGGCCTGCCTGGTACAGCCAGATCCTGCCTGACAGTTACCTGAAGACAAACTCTCCCTGAAACTGCTCATTCCACATGATTAATAAAGCAAAATTTACCTCATGCATTCTCTCTGCCACTCTCCCCACTTCTCTGAGACCCAGTTCATGGATCTCCTCTGGGGTCATATTCAGTGAGAGGTACCACCTGACGCAAGCTTTATAAAACTCTCTGCCCTGGTCCATGGACCCAACACCCCAGACTGGGCGTGTGTGGTTCATGTACACCTGTGAGAGAAATAGATGAAAATATCATGTACACTTATGTGAGAAATGGATGAAAGTGTGAGATATGGAAGGCAGGTTAAGTGCTGGAGTATCATGTACACCTGTGAGAGAAATAGATGAAAGTGTGAGATATGAAAGATGGGTTAAGTGCTGGAGTATCATGTACACTTGTGAGAGAAATGGATGAAAATATCATGTACACCTGTGAGAGAAATAGATGAAAATATCATGTACACCTGTGAGAGAAATAGATGAAAATATCATGTACATCTGTGAGAGAAATGGATGAAAGTGTGAGATATGGAAGATAGGTTAAGTGCTGGAGTATTCTTTTATAGAGAACTATTTCTTAGTCAGAGTAGTTCAAAACTCCTTGACAGTCAACCATGTAAACTGTTACAATTTCAAATGTATAAATGGAAGTTTTATCCATACTACAAAAACTTAATATTGAAGAAGGCTGGTTAGTAAAGAGGATTAAACAGAGAAAACTGAAATATTTTGGACACATTAAACGTCATGATAGAGAGGAAGACCAAGGCGAAGATGGCTGCAAGACATCGTTGACGATCTGCAAATGGATGCATCAGCAGCAGGCCATCTTGCTCGCAACCGAGAGGCATACAGGATTGCTGTTAGGGAGGCAAAGTCCTGCAAGGGACATGCAAATGAATGAATGAATGAAATAGGAATTATTTACAGCAAACTCTGCAAAAGATTTAATTCTTTCAATATAAAATTTTGTTATGCAAGCGGCTGACAGGAACATCTTGTTTGCCATCATTTAAAGATCTTTCTACTACAACATCATCACAGCAGCTTCAACACTCACATTCTCTATGTAATTCTTCAGATCACCGTAAGCTGCATACAACATTGTGACAGCCTGTATGCCACGCTTTCTTATATCTTCCCTGAAAAAAAATGAAAAGAGCACATGCAAAAAATCTACTTATGGTAAACCATCAACAAAATTAGTACCACCATAGCTCAAGCACCAATCTTCTTACAACAATCTTTCTCATATTACATCTTCTTACAACATTCTTTCTCATATTACATCTTCTTACAACATTCTTTCTCATATTACATCTTCTTACAACAATCTTTTTCATATTTCATCTGTTCTACATTTAAAACTCAAAATCACTACTGCTATTCTACTACTATTAATACTATTACTACTACTACTACTACTACTACTACAACAACAACAACAACAATTACTACTACTACTACTACTACTACTACTACTACTACTACTACTATTACTACTACTACTGCTGCTGCTACTACTACTGCTATTACTACTGCTATTACTACTGCTATTCTACTACTACTACTACTACTACTACTACTACTACTACCATTACACCTATTACTACTACTACTGCTATTACTAATGCTATGCTACTACTACTACTACAGCTATTACTACTATTACTATAACTATTACTCTTACTACTACTACTACAACTATTACTTTTACTACTATTACTACAACTGTTACTACTACTACTACAACCATTACTACAACTATTACTAATACTACTACTACATCTATTACTACTACTACTTCAGCTATCACTACTAGTCCTATTACAACTGCTACACTACTACTAATACTACTACTACTACTACTATTACATATACTGTTTCATAATACTGCTGCTGCTACTACTACTACTACTACTACTACTACTACTATTATTTCTACTATTACATGTACTGTTTCACAATACTACTACTACTACTACTATTACTACTACTACTACTACTACTACTATTACATGTACTGTTTCATAATAATGCTGCTGCTATTACTACTACTACTACTACTACTACTACTACTACTACTATTACTACTACTACTACTACTACTATTACTACTACTATTACTACTACTACTACTATTACTACTACTACTACTACTACTACTACTATTACTACTACTACTACTACTATTACTACTACTACTATTTCTACTATTACATGTACTGTTACATAATGTTGCTGCTACTACTACTACTACTACTACTACTACTACTACTACTACTACTACTACTACTACTATTTCTACCACCATTATTACTACTATTACATGTACTATATCTTAATGGTGATGCTATACAAAACAATTATTATTAAGCAGCTATGAAAACATATATATTTAAATGAAATCCGTATCATAAGATGGAGTTGTGTAGTATCCATGACAACAGCTCAATATTCCCATCATGCTTGGTTACCTCACATGACTTGGGATGGTTCTGTTCAAGATCTCCAGGTCCTCAATGAATGGACGAGAATAAATGGACTCTTCTATAGGGGTGTACAGGATGTCCCTAATCTGATACGGAACTCGATCCTTCCAGGATAAAAGAGGGGAGATAATTACAAGCCCAGATAAGAAGTAAACCATAAGAACATATTTTTAGACTATATTTTTTTGTCTTGAGGCAAAGCACCAATTGTTCTCACGTTATAAAAGCAGTGATATTATTTTATCTTACGATATAAAAGTAGTGACATTATTTTATCCTCCAGGAAAATCAAGCATATGTCATATAAAATTATATGATACGTTATGCGATATGCTGTATGTGTGACTATCCCTTCTCGGTCTTTTTGGCTAAGACCAAAACGTAGTTTTTTTTTTTTAAACTAAACGAGATGCCCAAAACTTGCCCTGCACATCGAATGTTGGGAGCATGGTCCACATCTCTTTACAGGTAGAACCGGGGGCATGGTCCACATCTCTTTACAGATAGACCCGGGGGCATGGTCCACGTCTCTTTACAGGTAGACCCGGGGGCATGGACCACATCGCTTTACAGATAGACCCTGGGGGCATGGTCCACATCTCTTTACAGGTAGACCCTGGGGGCATGGTCCACATCTCTTTACAGATAGACCCGGGGGCATGGTCCATGTCTCTTTACAGGTAGACCCGGGGGCATGGTCCACATCTCTTTACAGGTAGACCCTGGGGGCATGGTCCACATCTCTTTACAGATAGACCCGGGGGCATGGTCCATGTCTCTTTACAGGTAGACCCGGGGGCATGGTCCACATCTCTTTACAGGTAGACCCGGGGGCATGGTCCACATCTCTTTACAGGTAGACCCGGGGGCATGGTCCACATCTCTTTACAGGTAGACCCGGGGGCATGGACCACATCTCTTTACAGATAGACCCGGGGGCATGGTCCACATCTCTTACAGATAGACCCGGGGGCATGGTCACATCTCTTTACAGATAGACCCGGGGACATGGACCACATCTCTTTACAGGTAGACCCGGGGGCATGGACCACATCTCTTTACAGATAGACCCGGGGGCATGGATCACATCTCTTTACAGATAGACCCGGGGACATGGACCACATCTCTTTACAGATAGACCCGGGGACATGGACCACATCTCTTTACAGATAGACCCGGGGACATGGACCACATCTCTTTACAGATAGACCCGGGGGCATGGACCACATCTCTTTACAGATAGACCCGGTACAGCAATACAGCCGGCTCAGAGCCTGTTGTTTTTTGTTTAAAAAAGAAAAAAAGTATGACTACATATATATGTGGGTGTGTACGTGTGTGCGATATAATGTATACATAGCTATATATATGTGGGTGTGTATGTGTGTGGGATATAATGTATATAGTGCTATATATATGTGGGTGTGTATGTGTGTGCGATATATGTATATAGTGCTATATATATGTGGGTGTGTATGTGTGTGCGACATAATGTAAATAGTGCTATATATATGTGGGTGTGTATGTGTGTGTAATATAATGTATATAGTGTTATATATATGTGGGTGTGTATGTGTGTGCGACATAATGTATATAATGCTATATATATGTGGGTGTGTATATGTGTGCGATATCATGTATATAGTGCTATATACATGTGGGTGTGTATGTGTGTGCGATATAATGTATATAGTGCTATATATATGTGGGTGTGTGGGTGTTCAATATAGTGCTATATATATGTGGGTGTGTATGTATATGCGATATAATGTATATAGTTCTATATATATGTGTGTATGTGTGCGCGATATAATGTATATAGTGCTATATATATGTGGGTGTGTGGGTATTCAATATAGTGCTATATATATTAACATCACTGCTGTATCTAGACAAACAGGCAGCAGTAAGAATAAATGGTGAAACAACAACTTGGTTAGACATAAAACAAGGGACCATCAGGGTTGCATATTGTTGCCTTATTTATTTAACTTGTATACTGAAAATATAATGAGGAATGTTAAAGAAGATGTAGACAAAGAATATTACGATGCCATAACAATCAGAGGTTATGAAGTACCAGAGATTAGATATGCTGATGACACAGTATTACTGTCCACA
This sequence comes from Achatina immaculata, assembly GCA_009760885.1. Classification (NCBI taxonomy): domain Eukaryota; kingdom Metazoa; phylum Mollusca; class Gastropoda; order Stylommatophora; family Achatinidae; genus Lissachatina; species Lissachatina immaculata. The sequence continues at coordinate 8,226,002 of CM019694.1, forward strand.
ACACAAAAATAATTGGCAAAACCAATTATGTCAGTCCATAAGATCAGTGAAGAGTAAAACCTCTATCTTAATGCGAAGAAAACTAAATTGATGACAACTGACAAAACAAATAAGGAAGCTGAAATATGTATTAATGAGGAAAAACTGGGAGAAATGGAGAGTTTTTAATATCTTGGATCACTGCTAACTAATAACGCAGATACAATGAGGGAAATTAAAAGGAGAGGAACAGACAGAACTACAAAAATAACATTTTTAAGGGCATGCATCTTTCCCATCGCAACATATGCCTGTGAGACCTGGACACTTAACAAAACAGCTAAGAAACACATAAATGCCTTTGAATGCAAATGCTACAGAAGAGTTCTTCAAGTATCATGGACACAAAAAAGAACAAATATATCTATACTACAAGAACTTAATATTGAAGAAGGCTGGCTAGTAAAGAGGATTAAACAAAGAAAACTTAAATATTTTGGACACATTAAACGTAATGATAATCTAAAGAAGACTGTCTTGGATAGGCACATAAAGGGAAAAAGAAAAAAGAGGAAGACCAATTCGAAGATGGCTGCAAGACATCGTTGATAATCTGCAAATGGATGCATCAGCAGCAGGCCATCTTGCTCACAACCGAGGGCCTACAAGAGAGCTGTTAGGGAGGCAAAGTTCCACAAGGGACATGCAAATGAATAAATGAATGAATGAATGAGTCATATATATATATACATATGGGTGTGTATGTGTGTGCGATATAATGTACATATTGCTATATACACGTATGTGTGATAAAATGTATGCGTGGCTATACATATGTATTATACTGTGTATGTTTATTCATATGTGATATACATTAAATAGATACTTCCGGCGTGACGTGCAAGATGGCGGTCGTTTTTGAAACGCTCTCGCCGGCATGCAGAAATCAGCGGAATTCCGCTTGATCTGTTACATATCATGTACCGGGAGTTGGGCATAAGGCTAACAACCTTATCCTGAGACCTATCTAGAGGCAACTCCAGATGGGAAAAAAAGATATCGTTATGGAAACTCGCAGAGAAACCAACCGAGCATCAGGGATGCCAACTCCGAAGAGCTCATTCGTCGGCCCCAAACATGTGACAAGGGTTGGATTCTGGAATGTGAGAACGATGGCAGCACCAACAAGAACTAACCAGGTCATCAAAGAAATGGAGAGATACCATCTAGACATACTGGGCATCAGCGAAATGCGATGGCCAGAAGCAGGTAAAAGATCGGCGGAAAACGGTAAGTTAATTATACATTCAGGTAGGAATGACAATAAATTCCGAGACGGAGTGGGCATTATTATGTCAAATGTAGCTGCAAAGAGCCTTGTAGAATGGGAACCAGTGAACAGTCGTATAATAAGAGCACGATACAACCTACGACACGGAAGAATGACAATAATACAGTGTTATGCACCCACGAATGATGCAGATGATGATGTGAAAGACGACTTTTATCACCAACTACAACAAATCATCAACAAAGTCCCTAAACACGACATCCTAATTGCTATGGGGGACTTCAATGCTAAGGTAGGGAAGGATAATACCGACGTTGAAAAAGTGATGGGGAAAGAAGGAATTGACATGGTTAATCAGAATGGAGAAAGATTAATTGAAATATGTCTCACAGAGGGCATGGTCATTGGAGGCACAATATTCCCACACAAAGAGATACATAAAACAACATGGATATCTCCAGATGATAGAACTAGAAACCAGATAGACCATTTTTGTATTAGAAAGCAATACAGAACATCTCTCATGGATGTAAGGGCTTATAGGGGTGCAGATGTCAACAGTGATCACAACCTGTGCATAGGGAAAATAAAACTAAAATTGAAAAGTCAACACAAGAAATCAGTACACAGAAAGATAAACATCCACAGCCTACAAGAAGAAAATACTAACATTAATTTCAATCAGGAACTTGCCAATCATTCCAAAACACCCAGTGAAGTTGAGGAGATAGGTATAGATGAGTTATGGAATTCTTACAGCACAGCCATAATCACAGCAGCAAAAGTAAGCGCTGGATTGGAAAAATCAAATAGAAAAGCATGGATATCAGATAAAACATGGAAGTATATACATGAAAGACGAGCAGTCAAATTAAACATGTTGAATGCAAAAGCAGATCATGAAAGAGATTCGGCAAAAGCAAAATACAAAGACATAGACAAGAAAGTAAAAAGTTCAGCTAGAAGGGATAAAAGAGAATACATAGACAATATGGCGAGAGAGGCAGAAAAAGCAGCAAAAACAGGAGACAGCAAAACTTTATATAACATACAAAAGAGGCTAACAGGTACTATTACATCTAAAGAAAGACCAATCCTTAGCAAAACTGGAACACTATTAACATCAAATAAAGACCAAAAGCAAAGATGGGCTGAACACTTCCAAGAAATACTCAATCGACCACACCCAAAAGAATTGTTAAACCTTGAAACTGACTTACCAGCCCCACAACTAAATGTCAATCTAGATGAAATTGAATTGCATGAAATTGAAACAGCAGTGAATTTAATGGCTAACAACAAAGCTGCAGGTGAAGATGAAATAACAGCCGAGATGCTAAAAGCTATCAATAGTGACAACATGAGACAACTACAGAGAATGTTTAACAAGATTTGGAAAGAAGAAAAGGTCCCTTCTAATTGGAAGAAGGGAATCATTGTGAAAATACCAAAAAAGGGCAACCTTAGTGACTGTAACAACTGGAGAGGAGTAACCTTAATATCAGTTGTGTCAAAAGTATTTTGCAAGGTCATTTTGAATAGACTCAAAGATATAGTGGATACTGCAATGAGAGAAGAACAAGCAGGATTTCGAAAAGGGAGAAGCTGTCTCGACCAGATCTTTACTCTCAGAATAATACTTGAAGAACATATTGAAAAGCAGAAACCATTAATACTGAATTTCATAGATTTTAAGAAGGCATTTGATAGCATACACAGAGATTCATTATAGAGAATTTTATGTCTATATGGAATACCATCTAAAATTGTCAACATCATTAAGGACTTATACAATGGATATGGTTGTGCAGTCAAGACAGAAGAAGGGATGAGTGAATGGTTCCAGATTGAAACAGGCGTGAAACAAGGATGTATACTGTCTCCTTTACTTTTTGGGATTACAATAGACTTCATAATGAAAAAATGCTGCACAGGTAACACAGGTATTGACTGGGTACATGGGACCCAACTAGAAGATCTTGATTTTGCGGATGACATAACTCTTATCAGTAATAATGTGAATTCCATGCAAGAAAAAACAGATAGCCTATCTTCACTGGCTAGCAAAATAGGACTTGAAATTAACAAGGACAAAACAAAAATAATGAAAATTCCCATCAATCAAAATGGAAAAATACACATAGAAGGGACAGATATTGAAGAAGTCAATCAATTTGCATACCTTGGCAGCTACATAGACCAGGATGGTGACACTAGAAAGGAAGTTAGGATCAGAATTGCAAAAGCAGCATCAATCTTCAAGAATCTTGAGAACATATGGAATTCAAAAGTTATAAGCACAAAAACCAAGTTAAGACTATTCAATTCAAATGTAATATCCACCCTCATTTATGCATGCGAAAGCTGGAAAACAACTAAAGAAATAGAAAAGAAATTAGACTCTTTTGAAAACAAATGCCTAAGGAAAATACTCGGCATCAAGTGGAATGAATTCAAGAACAATGCAGAGATAAGACAGATGACTGAACAACAACCAGTCTCACGGGTGATCAGGAAAATGAGATGGACATATGTTGGCCACTTGATGAGAAGAAATGAGCAGAGAATCCCAAAACAAGCTATCAAGTGGAACACAACAGGCCGAAGAAAAAGAGGCAGACCGCGTGAAACTCTGAAGAGAACATTATTAAGAGAGGCCAAGTTAACAGGCATAAAATCCTTTGATGAGGTTGAAAGACTCGCCGAAGACAGGAAAAATTGGCGAACTACTTTGCGAGCCCTATGTGACGTCTAACGGCACGGGAAGGATATAAGATATAAGATAAGATACATTAAATGTGAAAGACATGAATGTTAGAGGACATTGGCAAATGCTGCAGTAGACTTACCACAGATGTCCTGTGCAATGTCCTACCTAGATTTATGGCGTGGTCCATTGATGTTTTGTACTGCTCAAACTGAAACCATTACAAATTACAGGGTAATTTTTCTTGTAACAAATGTCTCCTTCATTTAAATAATGCTAAATAATTCTTATCTACTTTTTAAAAACTGAACAGTTGAGTAGACAAACAAGCAGATCAACAGATGATTTATCAGTTTTACTGCAGCCTTTGTAAGGAAGCTTTCCCTGGCTCTACTTTTAGTTGGTGTTGATTCTGGCTGCTGAGTTACTTCTTCTATCAGACTTTTCCTCATCTGGAGTTTGCCACAAGCTGGACGCCCTGCTACATCGTCATCATCATCATGTGCCGTGTCGACTGGCGTTGGCCATTATGCTTCTCCAGAGTATCCGATCCTTCATGCAGGCCATCAGCTCAGTTGGTGATCTCCTCTCACACCATCCCGTCAGACTGTCCACTATCATTTCTCTTGGTCTTCCTCTTGATCTTCTTCCTTCTATTTTTCCTGTTGTTATAATATTTTCAATGCCCCCTCTTCTCATTGCATGTCCTATGAAAGTACATTGTCTCTCTCTTATCTTTTTGACACGGTTTTTTGTCTCTCCAGCTCTTCTCATACATTCTTCATTAGTTATTTTTGCTGTCCAGGGGATTCGCAACATTCTTCTAATAAACCACATTTCTGCTGCTTCCAATGATTTTTGTGCAGACCTGCCTATTGTCCATGATTCACTTCCATATAACAAGATAGGTTCAATATAGCATTTTAGAACTCGTTTTCTAACATTCAGTGATAAAGATGTGTTAGCTAATATGTTTCTCATTCTCTGAAATGCAGTCTTTGCTTGGCCTATTCTGTTCCTAATTTCTGTTCTGCATTTCCCATCTGAAGTTATTACTGCTCCAAGGTATTTGAATTTCTGCACCTGCTTTAGAATAGTTCCGTTTAATTTAATACTGCATGCTGGTGGATTCTGTTTCTTAGATATAACCATAGTCTCTGTCTTTTTGATGTTCAAAGTAAGGCCTTTCTATTCACTTTCTTTGGCGACTTTATCCAAGAGATTTTGCAGGTCTTGTTGGTTCTCAGCTATCAGTACTGTGTCGTCAGCATACCGAAGGTTGTTAATATTGTATCCTCCAATTTTTATGCCTGGTTCTGTGATGATTGTTCTTAGAATATTCTCGCTATACAGAGAGAAAAGGTCTGGAGATAGTACAAATCCTTGTCACACCCCTTGTTTTATAGGTTGATATTTTCTAGTTCTATTTTCAACTCGAACTGCTGCTTCTTGCTGCCAGTATAGATGTTTTACAATCCTCAGATCTTTGCCGTCTATATTGATGTCTTCAAGCATTTTAATAATTTCATTATGTTTCACCTTGTCAAATGCCTTGGTGTAATCAATGAAGCATAAGTAGAGATCTTTCTGTACTTCTAAAGCTCTTTCTGTTAGTGTTCGTGAAGCATAAATGGCATTGTGTGTTCCCTTTCCTTCAACAAATCCAAACTGTTCATCTGCTATTTCCATTTTTATCTTTTTCCTTGTTCTTCTCATAATTATTCTCAGAAGTAGCTTCGTTATGTGACATGAGAGGCTGATAGTCCAGTGGTCGTCACATTCCTTTGCACCTGGTTTCTTTGGTAGTGCTATAAACGTGGATTTAATCAGGTCACTAGGAATATAACCACTGTTGTAAATGTCATTCAGTAATTTGGTTATTATTTTTATTCCTGTCTCCTCTAGTGCTTCTATTTCTTCTATTGTTATATTATCAGGCCCAGTCGCTTTTCCTTTCTTCATGTGTTTGATGGCATCTATGATTTCATCTTCAACTATTGGTTGGTCATCACAGTTTTCAGTATCTGGTGTTAATTCTGGTCTTTCTCCTCCATATAGCTCACCGATATACTCTGTTCACCTGTCCACAATGTCTTCTTTTCCCATTAACATTTTACCAACTTTGGCATTAAAATCTCCCATGACTATGGTAACTTCATGTGACTTTGTGTGTTTTAGTGCTGTCTCTATGTCATTATAAAATAGCTGTAAATCTTCTTCAGAGCTTTCAGATGTTGGAGTGTACACTTGTATAATATTTATGTTTATTGGTTGTCCTTTCAGTTGGGCTAACAGGACTCGGTCCGAGATGTTCAAATATCCTACAATTGTCCTTGCCGTTTGTTCATCAAATATAATTCCTACTCCTCGTTCATGTTTCTCACTTCCTGAATATATTATTGTATATTTATCAGAGTTTATCTTCTATTTATCTACACGGTGCAGGATTACACCAAGAACCGTGTAAAAATGACGTTTCCTCCTCTGCATTCACCAGGAGAGAATGCGTCCTCACACATTTAATGCCACTGACACGTCGGATTTTTTTTTAATGTACAAAACTACAATTTTTTGCTGGGAGAGTGGTCGATCTTGGAGACACTCGCTGGCTTGGATGAGGAGCCGGTCTCACTGGCTTTCTTGGATTATGTCAAAGTGGATCCAAGCAGGACTTTTTTTTCCTCCATCATGTTCTTGGCATTATCAAGCAGATCAAGAAGCAAGTCACAGATCTACTCCCTTGGGGGTTAACAAAAACACAAACTTTCATATTATCTTCTTCACCGTTATTTTTTTTAATGCTCTCTTATAAAGCGCGCGCACACACATGATTTCTCTAAAGATATCAAATAACTAAAACATTTTTTCCCTAGACGACTAGAAATCCCGCACAGACACATACAGAATGAGTGTGGGACACAGACAATTATACAGACAGAAAACCCACTTAAGTCTTACCAGTCTGGGCATCGCACTCAGCCGAGCTATGTAGTTTTCGAAGTCTCCTCGATTATCGAAGGCTATAGATTCCACGAAATAGTACAAGTCTCTCTGGCTGCCTTCCAACCAGTTCAGCGGATTTATGTAACTCCAGCTGTAGGTGCAGTTTTATCATGGTTACAACAACAGAAAGTTGATTTAGATGTTAGACTCGAACGTTCATGAGCCACATTATTAAGTGTAAAACGTGTGAACTGGAGGAGTTCTTAATACATTCTGGTAAAACATTTTTAAAGCAGAGGGCGGGGGTCAAAGGTAAACGAGTTCAGGAACTGAGAAAGTATTGAAACTGGCAACAGACACGGGACAGAGTTAAATAATGAACATCAAAGACTGAAGAGCTTCGCTAGCAGAGACAATACAACAAAACTAGAAAAATGACAGCTTCAAATTCCTAAGTTCATTTTAGAGAGAGAGAGAGATTGATTGATTGATCTTTATTTCAAAAGGGTTAAGAATTGGGCACGCAGGCCCGTCTGACATTCTGCCCTTTATCATACATCTTTCACTCTATGCCAGACATTCTACAAATATGCTGTTCATATAACAAACATAATTAACATTGAAGCTGAGAGACATAAAATAAAATATAACATTTACGTTTCGCTCTTAAACATTCACTCAGTACAGAAGTAACTACATACATTATAAATGACTATCTACTAAACAAAATTTTCGGGACTATTCAGAAAACAATTAATTGTACTCGGTGTCTGTAAGAGCAGTTTAAGATAACTTTTAAGTTTTATAATTCATGGAGGCATGTAGTCAACATCAAATAGATATTGGGAAAGCTTGTAGTTGTAGGAAGGAGTATAATTTATATTTTTTTTATATAGGATGGGGGTGTATTCCAAAGATGAGCAGCAGAATAACTAAAGCTTTTCTTGTAAAGATCAAGTCTAGGTTTTGGAAGACATATGTTGTTCAAGCGTTGGCTGCACTTTGGGCTAAATTTAAACAGGTTCCATAGATAAGGCAGGGCATGCCGTGAAAGAATTTGATGTACTAACTTGGCTTTGTTGAAGAGGAACCTGTTCTTAAGAGGTAGTATTTTGATACGTTTGTGCTGGTTAGTTTTTTGTGCTTGATCTTTGTCACTAATAAGCTTTACTGCTCGCTTTTGGAGTGAGCAAAGCCTCTTTGTATTTGACACTGAGCAACCATTCCCAAACTGTTGAGCAATAGTCTGAATGTGTTTGTATATGAGCTATGTAGTATGTCTTCCTAGTGTCTTAATCGATGAAGTGCTTAATTTTGGCTAATTGGTATACTTTGTGTGCGATGAGTTTTGTTAGACATTGCACATGAGAGTTCCAGGTCAGATGTTGGTCAATAATAAGACCTAGTGTTTTGTGCTCGCTAACGTTTTCTGTCTGTGATGTTTCTGTACAGAGCCGAAGTGTTGTTTTTGTTGCGTTTTGTAGTTTCTGTCTTGTTGTTATGAGCACTGATTTTGTTTTATCGGTGTTTATAATCATGCCATTATTTTTGCCCCATCTAATTAAATTGTATAACTCGACCTGAAGAGTTGATTCTAGATTAACACAATCGTAGTCACTGGTGTAGACTGTGCAATCATCGGCAAAAAGGTCACAAGTAGAGTGTTTAAGATGAAGTGGAAGATCATTGATATAGATAGCAAAGAGAGAGAGAGAGAAAGAGAGAATGAAAGAAAGAGAGAGAAAGAAAGAAAGAAAAAAAGAAAGAAAGAGAGAGAGAGAAAGAGAGAAAGAAAGAAAGAAAGAAAGAAAGAAAGAGAGAGAGAGAGAGAGAGAGAGAGAGAGAGAGAGTTCGTCTATCAAAATGTTCAGTCAGAAATCATAATCAACATAACTAAAAAATATTTAAAAGTGCGTCCATAATCAGAAATTTGAGAAAGAAAAGTAGAAGGAAATAACAATACACAAGAGAAAAAGAAAAGCTATTTATTTGTTTTTAGACTGGAGAAAATATTCCAGCCTCAAGATCTGTACCCCGCTGCCAGGTCGTGGCGTGCAGGGCGAGGAAAACAGGTTCCCTTCCCATAGTTCCCCGGGTCAGCAGGACCAGGCTGTCAGTGTTTGACATTACTCCCACACCAGGTGAAAGGGAAACAGTTCATGGGTTCAGCCAGGTGCAAACTAAGATTTACTTTCTGAAGGAGATATTTTTAAAAAAACCACGATAAAATCCCCAAAGCCTTCAACAGAACCCGGTCAAAACAAGACGTGATGGCTGAAAGATGTCTTCCACACAGGGTCCAGAAACCTACACTAGCTGTAGCAAGTGTATGAGTGGATGCGTGCGCTATGTGTGTGTGCGCGTGTGTGCGTGCGCGTGTGTGTGTGGGTAGCGGATGTTTCGTACTGAACACTGAAAATAATCTGACCTTTGTTTTGGCTGTCACAGAATAGAGAGAGAAATCTGAGCAAAACATACTCACAGGAAATATGGTGCAGCACTATAAAGGAAATGTGTAGCACTATAAAGGGAACTGTGTAGCGCTATAAAGGGAACTGTGCGGCACTATAAAGGGAACTGTGCGTCACTATAAAGGGAACTGTGCGCCACTATAAAGGGAACTGTGCAGCACTATAAAGGGAACTGTGCGGCACTATAAAGGGAACTGTGCGCCACTATAAAGGGAACTGTGCAGCACTATAAAGGGAACTGTCTGTAAGAGCAGTTTAAGATAACTTTTAAGTTTTATAATTCATGGAGGCATGTAGTCAACATCAAATAGATATTGGGAAAGCTTGTAGTTGTAGGAAGGAGTATAATTTATATTTTTTTTATATAGGATGGGGGTGTATTCCAAAGATGAGCAGCAGAATAACTAAAGCTTTTCTTGTAAAGATCAAGTCTAGGTTTTGGAAGACATATGTTGTTCAAGCGTTGGCTGCACTTTGGGCTAAATTTAAACAGGTTCCATAGATAAGGCAGGGCATGCCGTGAAAGAATTTGATGTACTAACTTGGCTTTGTTGAAGAGGAACCTGTTCTTAAGAGGTAGTATTTTGATACGTTTGTGCTGGTTAGTTTTTTGTGCTTGATCTTTGTCACTAATAAGCTTTACTGCTCGCTTTTGGAGTGAGCAAAGCCTCTTTGTATTTGACACTGAGCAACCATTCCCAAACTGTTGAGCAATAGTCTGAATGTGTTTGTATATGAGCTATGTAGTATGTCTTCCTAGTGTCTTAATCGATGAAGTGCTTAATTTTGGCTAATTGGTATACTTTGTGTGCGATGAGTTTTGTTAGACATTGCACATGAGAGTTCCAGGTCAGATGTTGGTCAATAATAAGACCTAGTGTTTTGTGCTCGCTAACGTTTTCTGTCTGTGATGTTTCTGTACAGAGCCGAAGTGTTGTTTTTGTTGCGTTTTGTAGTTTCTGTCTTGTTGTTATGAGCACTGATTTTGTTTTATCGGTGTTTATAATCATGCCATTATTTTTGCCCCATCTAATTAAATTGTATAACTCGACCTGAAGAGTTGATTCTAGATTAACACAATCGTAGTCACTGGTGTAGACTGTGCAATCATCGGCAAAAAGGTCACAAGTAGAGTGTTTAAGATGAAGTGGAAGATCATTGATATAGATAGCAAAGAGAGAGAGAGAGAAAGAGAGAATGAAAGAAAGAGAGAGAAAGAAAGAAAGAAAAAAAGAAAGAAAGAGAGAGAGAGAAAGAGAGAAAGAAAGAAGAAAGAAAGAGAGAGAGAGAAGAGAGAGAGAGGAGAGAGAGAGAGAGTTCGTCTATCAAAATGTTCAGTCAGAAATCATAATCAACATAACTAAAAAATATTTAAAAGTGCGTCCATAATCAGAAATTTGAGAAAGAAAAGTAGAAGGAAATAACAATACACAAGAGAAAAAGAAAAGCTATTTATTTGTTTTTAGACTGGAGAAAATATTCCAGCCTCAAGATCTGTACCCCGCTGCCAGGTCGTGGCGTGCAGGGCGAGGAAAACAGGTTCCCTTCCCATAGTTCCCCGGGTCAGCAGGACCAGGCTGTCAGTGTTTGACATTACTCCCACACCAGGTGAAAGGGAAACAGTTCATGGGTTCAGCCAGGTGCAAACTAAGATTTACTTTCTGAAGGAGATATTTTTAAAAAAACCACGATAAAATCCCCAAAGCCTTCAACAGAACCCGGTCAAAACAAGACGTGATGGCTGAAAGATGTCTTCCACACAGGGTCCAGAAACCTACACTAGCTGTAGCAAGTGTATGAGTGGATGCGTGCGCTATGTGTGTGTGCGCGTGTGTGCGTGCGCGTGTGTGTGTGGGTAGCGGATGTTTCGTACTGAACACTGAAAATAATCTGACCTTTGTTTTGGCTGTCACAGAATAGAGAGAGAAATCTGAGCAAAACATACTCACAGGAAATATGGTGCAGCACTATAAAGGAAATGTGTAGCACTATAAAGGGAACTGTGTAGCGCTATAAAGGGAACTGTGCGGCACTATAAAGGGAACTGTGCGTCACTATAAAGGGAACTGTGCGCCACTATAAAGGGAACTGTGCAGCACTATAAAGGGAACTGTGCGGCACTATAAAGGGAACTGTGCGCCACTATAAAGGGAACTGTGCAGCACTATAAAGGGAACTGTGCGGCACTATAAAGGGAACTGTGCAGCACTATAAAGGGAACTGTGCACGTGTTCTAGGACGAGCTCGTAGGCACTACAGGGTATGGTTGAGTAGTTTCAGTCTGATGTCTGTGAAAGTGTCATGAAACAAAGAGAAATACTCAAGTCAGTGTGGCACTCCCACAGAGAAAGACTCAAGTCAGTGTGGCACCCCCACAGAGAAAGACTCAAGTCAGTGTGGCACCCCCCACAGAGAAAGACTCAAGTCAGTGTGGCACGCCTCACAGAGAAAGACTCAAGTCAGTGTGGCACCCCCCACAGAGAAAGACTCAAGTCAGTGTGGCACCCCCACAGAGAAAGACTCAAGTCAGTGTGGCACCCCCCACAGAGAAATACTCAAGTCAGGGTGGCACCCCCACAGAGAAAGACTCAAGTCAGTGTGGCACCCCAACAGAGAAAGACTCAAGTCATTGTGGCACCTCCACAGAGAAAGACTCAAGTCAGGGTGGCACCCCCACAGAGAAAGACTCAAGTCAGTGTGGCACCCCCCACAGAGAAAGACTCAAGTCAGGGTGGCACCCCCACAGAGAAAGACTCAAGTCAGTGTGGCACCCCCACAGAGAAAGACTCAAGTCAGTGTGGCACCCCGACAAAGAAAGAAACTCAAGTCAGTGTGGCACCCCGACAAAGAAAGAAACTCAAGTCAGTGTGGCACCCCCACAGAGAAAGACTCAAGTCAGGGTGGCACCCCCACAGAGAAAGACTCAAGTCAGTGTGGCATCCCCCACAGAGAAAGACTCAAGTCAGTGTGGCACGCCTCACAGAGAAAGACTCAAGTCAGTGTGGCACCCCCCACAGAGAAAGAAACTCAAGTCAGTGTGGCACCCCGACAAAGATAAAGACTCAAGTCAGTGTGGCCCCCCCACAGAGAAAGACTCAAGTCATTGTGGCACCTCCACAGAGAAATACTCAAGTCAGGGTGGCACCCCCACAGAGAAAGACTCAAGTCAGTGTGGCACCCCCCACAGAGAAAGACTCAAGTCAGGGTGGCACCCCGACAAAGAAAGACTCAAGTCAGTGTGGCACCCCCACAAAGAAAGAAACTCAAGTCAGTGTGGCACCCCGACAAAGAAAGAAACTCAAGTCAGTGTGGCACCCGCCACAGAGAAATACTCAAGTCAGGGTGGCACCCCCACAGAGAAAGACTCAAGTCAGTGTGGCACCCCCACAGAGAAAGACTCAAGTCAGTGTGGCACGCCTCACAGAGAAAGACTCAAGTCAGTGTGGCACCCCCCACAGAGAAAGACTCAAGTCAGTGTGGCACCCCCACAGAGAAAGACTCAAGTCAGTGTGGCACCCCCCCACAGAGAAAGACTCAAGTCATCGTGGCACCTCCACAGAGAAATACTCAAGTCAGGGTGGCACCCCCACAGAGAAAGACTCAAGTCAGTGTGGCACCCCCCACAGAGAAAGACTCAAGTCAGGGTGGCACCCCCACAGAGAAAGACTCAAGTCAGTGTGGCACCCCCCACAGAGAAAGACTCAAGTCAGTGTGGCACCCCCCACAGAGAAAGACTCAAGTCAGGGTGGCACCCCCACAGAGAAAGACTCAAGTCAGTGTGGCACCCCGACAGAGAAAGAAACTCAAGTCAGTGTGGCACCCCAACAGAGAAAGAAAGAAACTCAAGTCAGTGTGGCACCCCCACAGAGAAAGACTCAAGTCAGGGTGGCACCCCCACAGAGAAAGACTCAAGTCAGTGTGGCACCCCCCCCCCCCCACAGAGAAAGACTCAAGTCAGTGTGGCACCCCCACAGAGAAAGACTCAAGTAGTGTGGCACCCCCACAAAGAAAAAGAAAGACTTAAGTCAATGTGGCACTCCAATAAAGAAGGAAAATATGTCAGTTCCATGTCTACCCACCTTGGGCTGTTGCTTGACACCGCTTCTAAGTTTCACGTTGGGTCCGTTGTTGGGGCATGTTATTCTTGCCAAATGACACGTTGGGTCCGTTGTTGAGGCTTTTTACTCCATTCTTCTTGCAACGCTTGGGCTAAGCAGTGGAGATTTTCAAGAAGATTTTTTTCTTCTTCGCACCCTACGCTCTAGTTTGTCCCACACGTGCTCAATGGCAGGCAGGCCAGGGGAAACAGCTGGCCACGGTAAGACAATCTGCTGTTGTTGAAAGTGGTACCTGACTACACGTGCCACATGTGGACAAGCATTGTCTTGCTGCAATATCATGCCATGTCCATTTGCACTGAGGAAAGTCTGTACGTGAAGTGCTATTCCATCTCTCTATGGTAAACCCGTTAGGTTGCCATAGATGATGACGAGGTTTGTTCAGGCTGTATATGAAACTCCACAACCCGTTACAATCCCTCCTTTCGTCCTGTCTTTCTAGGGCACACAGTCATCCGCAAAATGATCTCCTTGATGCCTGTACACCAAGCCACACCCATCATTGCCTTGCAGACAGAATCTGGACCCATCAGAGAACAGAATCCGTCCCCACGGATGATGGGGCCGTGCCACGTGCTGTCTGGCCAGGCCAAGAGGCCTTGTCTGTGGCGAACTGTCAGTCCTGGTCTAACTGCAGGTCTGTGAGGTGAGAGATTTGTCTCTCCGAGCCTGTTCCACGCTGTCCTGACTGACATACGTCTTAAAGTGGATCTATTTTGGTCGAATGAGCTTGAATGCTTGATATAGTATCCTTGTGAACATTGAAATGCTGAGATACTGCTGATATAGTGTTCTTGTGAACATTGAAATGCTGAGATACTGCTGATATAGTGTTCTTTTGAACATTGAAATGCTGAGATACTGCTGATATAGTGTTCTTGTGAACACTGAAATGCTGAGATACTGCTGATATAGTATTCTTGTGAACATTGAAATGCTGAGATACTGCTGATACCACTGACCAGCAACTAACATCCCTTTAGCTATTGCTTCCTGTTCTTGGTTCAGTCTTGGAAATGTTTCTGTTGGAATTTTAGTACCTTCTCTTTCAACGACTGCGTTTTCGGATGGTTATGATTAGAGCTATACGCTTACCTTCTTGTCATCCTTGCTCAGTTTCCCCCGATGAGACTTTGCTCGTGATTTCACTTGAGCAGTGATTATCTTCCCATGAATATTTGCGATCCGATTGTAACTGCACGGGTAAGTAAACAACGCTCACACCACACAACTGTGTGCTAACTTTTATTTGAGTAAACCCAAGAACACATGCAAAGCACTCTATATGGTCCTGTACACTAACTTTTTTCTGTGGGCATAGTTAAAACAGAATCATAGAACTCTCTAAACAGAAAAATTAACGCAGAACAATAGAATCCTCTCAACAAAATAGTTTAACATAGAATCGTAAAACTATGTAAACAAAACAGTTAACATAGAATCATAGAACTCTCTAAACAGAATACACAAAGTAATAGGAATTAATCTGAGGGACGCGATAGAAAATCTTGAGGGATAGATAAAAAACAAGTGGTCTATAAAAAGAAAAGCATTATTACCTTTCTAGAGAAGAGATAGAAAGAAAAAGAAAGACTTAAGTCAATGTGGCACTCCAATAAAGAAGGAAAATATGTCAGTTCCATGTCTACCCACCTTGGGCTGTTGCTTGACACCGCTTCTAAGTTTCACGTTGGGTCCGTTGTTGGGGCATGTTATTCTTGCCAAATGACACGTTGGGTCCGTTGTTGAGGCTTTTTACTCCATTCTTCTTGCAACGCTTGGGCTAAGCAGTGGAGATTTTCAAGAAGATTTTTTTCTTCTTCGCACCCTACGCTCTAGTTTGTCCCACACGTGCTCAATGGCAGGCAGGCCAGGGGAAACAGCTGGCCACGGTAAGACAATCTGCTGTTGTTGAAAGTGGTACCTGACTACACGTGCCACATGTGGACAAGCATTGTCTTGCTGCAATATCATGCCATGTCCATTTGCACTGAGGAAAGTCTGTACGTGAAGTGCTATTCCATCTCTCTATGGTAAACCCGTTAGGTTGCCATAGATGATGACGAGGTTTGTTCAGGCTGTATATGAAACTCCACAACCCGTTACAATCCCTCCTTTCGTCCTGTCTTTCTAGGGCACACAGTCATCCGCAAAATGATCTCCTTGATGCCTGTACACCAAGCCACACCCATCATTGCCTTGCAGACAGAATCTGGACCCATCAGAGAACAGAATCCGTCCCCACGGATGATGGGGCCGTGCCACGTGCTGTCTGGCCAGGCCAAGAGGCCTTGTCTGTGGCGAACTGTCAGTCCTGGTCTAACTGCAGGTCTGTGAGGTGAGAGATTTGTCTCTCCGAGCCTGTTCCACGCTGTCCTGACTGACATACGTCTTAAAGTGGATCTATTTTGGTCGAATGAGCTTGAATGCTTGATATAGTATCCTTGTGAACATTGAAATGCTGAGATACTGCTGATATAGTGTTCTTGTGAACATTGAAATGCTGAGATACTGCTGATATAGTGTTCTTTTGAACATTGAAATGCTGAGATACTGCTGATATAGTGTTCTTGTGAACACTGAAATGCTGAGATACTGCTGATATAGTATTCTTGTGAACATTGAAATGCTGAGATACTGCTGATACCACTGACCAGCAACTAACATCCCTTTAGCTATTGCTTCCTGTTCTTGGTTCAGTCTTGGAAATGTTTCTGTTGGAATTTTAGTACCTTCTCTTTCAACGACTGCGTTTTCGGATGGTTATGATTAGAGCTATACGCTTACCTTCTTGTCATCCTTGCTCAGTTTCCCCCGATGAGACTTTGCTCGTGATTTCACTTGAGCAGTGATTATCTTCCCATGAATATTTGCGATCCGATTGTAACTGCACGGGTAAGTAAACAACGCTCACACCACACAACTGTGTGCTAACTTTTATTTGAGTAAACCCAAGAACACATGCAAAGCACTCTATATGGTCCTGTACACTAACTTTTTTCTGTGGGCATAGTTAAAACAGAATCATAGAACTCTCTAAACAGAAAAATTAACGCAGAACAATAGAATCCTCTCAACAAAATAGTTTAACATAGAATCGTAAAACTATGTAAACAAAACAGTTAACATAGAATCATAGAACTCTCTAAACAGAATACACAAAGTAATAGGAATTAATCTGAGGGACGCGATAGAAAATCTTGAGGGATAGATAAAAAACAAGTGGTCTATAAAAAGAAAAGCATTATTACCTTTCTAGAGAAGAGATAGAAAGAAAAAGAGGCTAGGGAGAGTGGGTTAGAGGGTAAGAGGGAAGAGATCGATCCAGAGAAAGGGCATAGATACAAACTCAGGTAGACACACACAGGTAGGAAGAGACTGACCCAGGGAAAGGATATGGGTATAAACACAGGTAGACACACACAGGTAGGAAGAGATTGACCCAGGGAAAGGACATAGATACAACTCAGGTAGACACACACAGGTAGGAAGAGATTGACCCAGGGAAAAGACATAGATACAACTCAGGTAGACACACACAGGTAGGAAGAGATTGACCCAGGGAAAAGACATAGATACAACTCAGGTAGACACACACAAGTAGGAAGAGATTGACCCAGGGAAAAGACATAGATACAACTCAAGTAGACACACACAGGTAGGAAGAGATTGACCCAGGGAAAGGATATGGGTATAAACGCAGGTAGACCCACACAAGTAGGAAGAGATCGATCCAGAGAAAGGGCATAGATACAAACTCAGGTAGACGCACACAGGTAGGAAGAGATTAACCCAGGGAAAGGACATGGGTATAAACGCAGGTAGACACACACAAGTAGGAAGAGATTGACCCAGGGAAAGGACATGGGTATAAACGCAGGTAGACACACACAAGTAGGAAGAGACTGACCCAGGGAAAGGACATGAATATAAACGTAGGCAGACACACACAAGTAGGAAGAGATCGACCCAGGGAAAGGACATGAATATAAACGTAGGTAGACACACTCAGGTAGGAAGAGATCGACCCAGGGAAAGGACATGGGTATAAACGCAGGTAGACACACACAAGTAGGAAGAGATTGACCCAGGGAAAGGACATGGGTATAAACGCAGGTAGACACACACAAGTAGGAAGAGATTGACCCAGGGAAAGGACATGAATATAAACGTAGGCAGACACACACAAGTAGGAAGAAATCGACCCAGGGAAAGGACATGAATATAAACGTAGGTAGACACACTCAGGTAGGAAGAGATCGACCCAGGAAAATGACATAGATACAAACGCAGGTAGACACACGCAGGTAAAAAAGATAGCGACTCTAGGAAAGGGCATGGAAACAAACTCAGGTAGACACACGCGGGTAGTAAGAGAGTGACTCTGGGAAATTACATGAGTACAAACGCAAGTAGACACACATAGGTAAGAAGAAATCGACCTAGAGAAAGAATATGGATACAAGCGCACGTAGACACACACGGGTAAGAAGAGATCGACATAGAGAAGGGACATATATACAAACTCAGGTAGACACACACTGGTAAGAAAAAATCGACCTAGAGAAGGGACATACATACAAACCCAGGTAGACACACAGAGATCAAAGTGCAGACAGAGAAAACATGATGCTCAGTTAAATGCCAGCCAAAGTAAGTCAGAAGATTGTTGAAACCAGTCCGAACATGTTCTCAGTAAGCAGTCAAGCGGAGCAGTCATAAAATAAGAGCTTAAGTCATGGCTCCTGCTTGTGTTCTAGGAATAATTGAGGACCAGCCGTAGAAAGATAACATAGTAACAGAAAAATAACTGGAGTCCTCTCAGGAGAGCAATAAGATCCCAGTTTGGGAGACTGGCGGTTTCCTGGACTGAGTTCTGGCAGGAGGTTCAGATGGAGGGTAACATTTTCACAGTAAACAATTTGTTTTCTTGTAACATGCGGCCAGTTTATGCTTACTGATACAGTTACACTTGTATAAACATTTTCACCAGCCCAGTATTTATGAAACATGAACAAAGATCATAGTTATTAAGAAGGTTAACCTCCAAACAGGTTATAAAGAAGGTTAACCTCCAAACAGGTTATAAAGAAGGTTAACCTCCAAACAGGTTATAAAGAAGGTTAACCTCCAAACAGGTTATAAAGAAGGTTAACCTCCAAACAGGTTATAAAGAAGGTTAACCTCCAAACAGGTTATAAAGAAGGTTAACCTCCAAACAGGTTATAAAGAAGGTTAACCTCCAAACAGGTTATAAAGAAGGTTAACCTCCAAACAAGTTATAAAGAAGGTTAACCTCCAAACAGGCTACAAAGAAGGTTAACCTCTAAACAGGCTCAGATGTTGAAGACAGGCCTCGTGTATAAACTGTAAAATATCTCTCTCGTGTTCTATTTTTCATGTCTTTCTACGACAGTATTTATTGTAGCAGAATTTGAATACTGTCATGTCTTTCTACGACAGTACTTTCCTAGGGAACAGGCCCCGCCATACACTATCACCACTTTTCCAGGGAACAGGCCCCGCCATACACTATCACCACTTTTCCAGGGAACAGGCCCCGCCATACACTATCACCACTTTTCCAGGGAACAGGCCCCGCCATACACTATCACCACTTTTCCAGGGAACAGGCCCCGCCATACACTATCACCACTTTTCCAGGGAACAGGCCCCGCCATACACTATCACCACTTTTCCAGGGAACAGGCCCCGCCATACACTATCACCACTTTTCCAGGGAACAGGCCCCGCCATACACTATCAGTACTTTCCTAGGGAACAGGCCCCGCCATACACTATCAGTACTTTCCTAGGGAACAGGCCCCGCCATACACTATCAGTACTTTCCTAGGGAACAAGACCCTGCTATAAACGACCAATATTTCCTCCAGTCCCTTGTGTTATCGTAAATTCGCGCAAAATAATGAACCGCTGCTATTTCCTGTTACATTTTGTATGAGGCAGATAACTGTTATTTTAATCATAAATAATCTCTCTCTCTCTGAACCTTAAGTGCCCAGGGCACATGGGGCTTCCGCAAGGGTTTTCCACAAATGCCTGTCCTTCGCCTTTTTTTCTGCTCTTGCCCAGGTGAGCCCTCTATTGCTCAACATCCTTTCTGTTGTTCTTCTCTATGTCTCTTTTGGTCTACCCTTACTTCTGTTCCCCTGTGGTGTCCATCTTAGTGCTATTTTTGGTAGTGAGTTGTCAGTCATTCGGAGCACATGTCCCAACCATCGCCAGCGTCTTTCCTCAATAATTGTTGTCAGTGGTTTCATCTGCATTTCTGCTAATAAAATGTTATTTCTTATGGTGTTTGGCCAAAATATTTTTTTAATTCTTCGTAAAAATTTAGTCTGGAAAGAATTCAATTTGTTTTCTATGGTTTTGGTGATTTTCCAGCATTCACTTCCATAGAGTAGTACACTTAAAACATTACTCTTATATATCCTGATTTTCATATTTATGCTTAGTTTTTTTTTTTGATTTCCATATATTCTGCAGCATTACAAAAGCCTGGTTTGCTCTAGTAAGTCTGCTGTTGATGTCCTCTGTGCTGTCTCCATTTTCTACTACTCTGCTGCCAAGGTATACAAATTCGTTTACCTCCTCCACTAACTTGTTATCTACTCTGAGTACATTTCTGTTGTTCACATTTTGCTTCATTAACTTTGTCTTTCCTACATTGATCTTTAGTCCTATGTTGTTTGCATTCTGAGTTAGCTTGTTTATTTTATCTTGCATATCTTTGTGACTGCTTGATAATAGACAAATGTCGTCC
The DNA here is from genome assembly GCA_009760885.1 of Achatina immaculata. Taxonomy (NCBI): domain Eukaryota; kingdom Metazoa; phylum Mollusca; class Gastropoda; order Stylommatophora; family Achatinidae; genus Lissachatina; species Lissachatina immaculata. The sequence continues at coordinate 8,246,295 of CM019694.1, forward strand.
GCAAAGTCAAGGTCCTCCAGCACTGTGTCAAGGGTCCATTGTAATCCTCTGCGTTTGTCTGATGTTGCCTCCTTCATTAACCAGTCTACTGCCAAGATAAATAATGTTGGTGATAATACACATCCCTGTTTCACTCCTGTTTGTACCCTAAAGCTGCTGGAGGTATGTTCTCCACAGATAACTTTGCACTGAAAACCCTCGTATAAGGCTTTGATTACATTAACTATTATATGGGGGAGGCCATGCCATCTTAGGATTTTCCACAGTGCATCTCTGTTGACACTGTCAAAGGCTTTCTCAAAATCTATGAATAATGCATATGTTGTGCTATGCCACTCATTTGCCTGTTCTAATATTTGTCTAAGTACAAATATGTGGTCTATGCATGATCTTCCTTTCCTAAATCCTGCCTGCTCTTTTCGAAGTTTTTCCTCAAGTGTTGGTACAATTCTGTTGATGATTATTCTGCAAAATACTTTACTGGTGAGTGGCAGTAGGGTAATGCCTCTCCAGTTCCCGCAATCTCTGAGGTCACCCTTCTTTGGTAGTTTTACTATAAGCCCAGTTTTCACTCCTCTGGGGCTTTTTCTAAGTCCCATATTTGTTGTAACATCCGGCAAAGTTGTTTTGGTGTTTCTGTTTCTTCTGCTTTCAACATCTCAGCAGTCACTTCATCTTCACCTGGTGCCCTGTCTGATTTTAGCATCTTTATCGCCTCCTTTACTTCATTTATTGTTATTGGTCCTGTATTGATGTTTAGTTCCGTTTTTGCTTCAGGTATGTCTATTGCTTGTGCTGCTTGTGTTCTGTTTAGTAGGGTGTTAAAGTGTTCCCTCCATCTTTCAATTTTTTCTCTTTCTCCACTGACCAGTTGTCCATTTTGTGTTCTTACTGCACTTTCACATCTTGTGTTGAAGTTACCTGTCATCTGCTTTGTGATTTTATATATGGTTTTCATGTCATTTGTATATGCTGCTTTCTCTGCTGTTTCTGCTAAGTTGTCATAATATTGACGTTTATCTTGACGGCATGATTCCTTCACTTCTTTGTCTTGTTGTGCATAATTACTTAAAACTCGTTCTTTAAGCCGTTGTGATTTGGTGTTCAGTAATTTTTTCTTGATTTCTTTTCTTTGCTCTATTTTTCCCATGTGGTCTCGCTTATCCATTCCTCTTTTCTCCTTTTCCGATATCCCAGCACCTCTTTTGCTGTTTCCTGTAGTGTTTTATTGAACTCTAATATGGACATTTCTGCTTCGTCTTGTAGGACACTGAAGCGGTTCTTAAGTATTATTGAGAATTCATTTCTTGTTTGCTGGTCTATCAGTTTTCTTGTATCAAAATGTATCTTTCTGTGTTCTCCGATTTTGGCTTTCCTCAATTTTAGTTTGATTTTTGCTACCAGAAGGTTGTGATCACTTCCTACATCTGCTCCTTTCCTTGCTCGCACATCTTGTAGTGACCGTTTCCACTTGTTGTTTATTAGTATGTGATCGATTTGGTTTTCTGTGGTTTTATCTGGTGACCTCTAAGTCACATTATGGATGTTTTTGTGTTGGAAAATTGTCCCTCCGATGGTCATCATGTTTTCTTCACAGAAACTGCACAGTCTTTCTCCATTTTCATTTATTTCTCCGGTTCCTTCTCTTCCCATGATTCTTCTTCTATCTTCATTTCCTTCACCTACTTTTGCATTGAAGTCGCCCAAGATGAGTAGCATATCATGCTTGGGTATTGTTTCTACTGTTGCTTGGAGGCTGTTGTAAAAATCTTCTTTTAATTCCTCTTCAGCTGCTTCTGTTGGTGCATAACAAACTATAATAGACAGCTTCGTGAATCTTGAGTTGAACCTTGCATATAATAATCTCTCATTTATTGGGGTCCATTTCAGCAATGCTCTTGATGCTTCTTTTGTTATAATTAATGCTACTCCTCCTTCATGAAGATCTTCTTTACCTGACCACATTATTGTATCTTCTGTGTGCTGTTTTGTTAATTTCCTTCTGCCTTGTCCTGTCCATCTTGCTTCTTGTATTCCTAGTATGTCTAGTTTGTATCTGTGCATTTCCTTGATGGTTTGTGCTAGTTTTCCAGTCTGGTTTAGTGTTCTTACATTCCAGCTGCCTATTTGCATCTTATGTTTAGGTTCCAGGAGGTCTGCAGTCGGGCTGGGGACTTCCAGTGGCTGGCTTTCATCCACAACCTTCATGGGCTCAGTTTCCTGATACGCATTTCTCCTTCCACCTGCATTTACTTTTTCCCTTGCTTCTGTTTCTGTAGCAGTCTGATAGTTTTTTACCAGATAGGGTTGTTGGCCCTATGCTGAACCCTCCTTAGTCGCCTTTTACGATCATGCATGGTAGGGTACAGTGGTCCTATTCTTTGCAGATCCCGGGTACCACACGGGTGAATAATAAATAATACGATACTATAAATAATGAAAGAAAAAACCTACAAATTTTAATACTCTCTCATTCACTCCTTCCCTACCTCTCTCTTCCCCTCTCTCTCACTCCTTCCCTCTCTCTCTCATTCACTCCTTCCTTCTTTCTCCCTCTCTCTCCCTCTCCCTATCTCTCTATCCTTCCCTCTCTCTCCGTCTCCCTATCTCTCTCCCTCTCCAAATTCACATGGCATGGTACCTTACAGACATCACATGCCTTAAACTGATGGCAGTATCATCGTAATCCATCACAAACTGAAACCTTCAACCCTCAATGTCGAAAAAGAATTATTACTCAGCAAGACATAGTGACTGATATCTTCTTTCTTACGTTTATTTAGAATTCTTTACGTTTTATTATTGCATTTTATTTCTTGCCCCTTTTCTTTTGTATCTATTTTTCTAATTCTTGTCAACTTTCTATATGTCCTTGCAGTTTGTGAGTTGTATCTGTTTGTGTGTGAGAACTATATATTTAATTACTCAACTTGTTAGTGAATTCACATATTTCAGCGTTTAATTATTCAGTAGTTAGACGTGTCTCTCTTTCAGCTTCCAATTATTTCAGCTAGTGAGTTGTGTACCAGTTGAAAGTTTAATATACAGAGTGTGTTTCTGTGTAGTATTTAAAAGTTTATTTACTTCAGTATTAATTACCATAACAGGAATTATTTTCAAACCAGTAACAGGAGACAGGAAAATAAAATGACCCCACCTAACGATAAATGGTTACATAAAGAAGGACTTCGATTAGGCCATCTGAATGTATATCACCTATTAGGTAAAATTCCAGAAGTAACACACATATTACATCAAAATTTCCACATTTTTGGCTTCTCTGAAAGCCGTTTAAATAGGAACATAACCGATGAAGATATTAGAATTAACGGTTTTAACCTGATCCGGCGTGACCCAACCAGGAAACTAGAAACAGGTCTAGTAATGTATGTCTCCACAACTATCCTGATCCGGCGTGACCCAACCAGGAAACTAGAAACAGGTCTAGTAATGTATGTCTCCACAACTATCCAGTTTAGTCGTAGAGAAGACCTCGAATTATCAGAGGTAGAGTGTATTTGGTTGGAAGTTAAAATGCCAAACCAGAGTCCATTAATTATTGGACTTTTGTACCGTAATCCAAATGCATCATTCCTGTGGTACGATCACTTCACGACGATGATAGATGAGGTTTCAACCTTTAGGTTCAAAGATATTATCATTCTTGGAGATTTCAACATAGATCTAACACAATCACATCTAACTTGGAGCAATATTATATTATCCTATAATCTTTGCCAAATTGTCACCAAACCTACCAGAGTAACAGAAGTATCATCCACATTATTAGATCATATATATGTAGCCCAACCAGAAAACATCATTGAATGTAACATCCCTCATACTTCATTAAGTGATCATTACCCAGTCTGCTGTACGTGGACAAGAAAGGAGTATAAACTTCCTAAACACAATCACATCAGTATGAAATTTAGGAGCTTCAGAAAATTTAACCTAGAATTATTCCTTAATGATTTGCAAGAATCTTCACTTATACACGTGTACCAACTAATTGACCCTGATGAGGCAATAGAATACTGGCTAAAGATCTTCAGAGATATATTAGACAAACATGTCCCCATGAAAGAGGTGAGAGTAAAACACTAGACGAAGTCACCTTGGATAACACCTGAAATACTACAATCCATGAGAGAACGTGATCGGGTGCACAAAATCAAGGACTTTATGACCTACCGTTCACTCAGAAACAAAGTTCAATACTTAATAAGACAAGATAAAAAAATTATTTCAGGAATCTAATACAGAATAAATCAGACAGTAAATCAATTTGGAAAGCCATAAATACTCTATCAAATAAAATAAAATAATTTGATTCTCAAACCATCAATCGTGCATACACTAGCGCACATATCAGTACACATTATCAGAAAAGAAATCAACGTTCTTAAATCATCAATATCAGCTCCTGTATGCGACTTACATGAACTACAAACATTCCTGGACAGCAGATGTACTGATTTTAAACAGTTACACATTCCATTCTTAACAGTCAGTGAAGTTCACAGTTATCTCTTAACTTTAAAAAACAACAATACAGCTGGGCTTGATGATATTAGTAATAAGATCTTACGTTATGCTGCACCTGTCATTTCACATACACTAACATATATTTACAACCAGTGTATTGCAAAATGTTATTTCCTTGAGGCTTTTAAAACTGCTAAGGTGTATCCTCGCTTTAAATCTGGCTCATCCAACAATCTTACCAACTATAGACCAATATCCATATTATCGTCATTATCAAAACCACTCGAAAAACACATACACAAAATAACTCTACGACACATGCAAGAGAACAATTTACTCATAGACAGTCAGTCAGGCTTTAGACCCAATCATTCCTGCCACACAGCTGTTACCAAAATGACAGAAAACTGGTTAGTAAACATAAATGACGACAGACTATGTGGTGTCATCTTTGTCGACGTTAAGAAGGCATTTGATATGATTGACCACGATATTCTTGTAAGAAAAATAATGACTTATAAATTGCACCCTAACCTAATAAAATTAATTGCATAGTTTCTTTCAGACAGACAACAGGTAGTATTCTTCAACAATTCTCTATCAAATTCTGCTACAGTTGACACTGGTGTTCCGCAAGGTTCTATTCTAGGCCCGTTGCTCTTTGCTATCTATATCAATGATCTTCCACTTCATCTTAAACACTCTACTTGTGACCTTTTTGCCGATGCTTGCACAGTCTACACCAGTGACTACGATTGTGTTAATCTGGAATCAACTCTTCAGGTCGAGTTATACAATTTAATTAGATGGGGCAAAAATAATGGCATGATTATAAACACCGATAAAACAAAATCAATGCTCATAACAACAAGACAGAAACTACAAAACGCAACAAAAGCAACACTTCGGCTCTGTACAGAAACATCACAGACAGAAAACGTTAGCGAGCACAAAACACTAGGTCTTATTATTGACCAACATCTGACCTGGAACTCTCATGTGCAATGTCTAACAAAGCTCATCGCACACAAAGTATACCAATTAGCTAAAATTAAGCACTTCATCGATCAAGACACTAGGAAGACATACTACATACCTCATATACAAACACATTTAGACTATTGCTCAACAATCTGGGATGGTTGCTCAGTGTCAAATACACAGAGGCTTTGCTCACTCCAAAAGCGAGCAGTAAAGCTTATTAGTGACAAAGATCAAGCACAAAAAACTAACCAGCACAAACGTATCAAAATACTACCTCTTAAGAACAGGTTCCTCTTCAACAAAGCCAAGTTAGTACATCAAATTCTTTCACGGCATGCCCTGCCTTATCTATGGAACCTGTTTAAATTTAGCCCAAAGTGCAGCCAACACTTGAACAACATATGTCTTCCAAAACCTAGACTTGATCTTTACAAGAAAAGCTTTAGTTATTCTGCTGCTCATCTTTGGAATACCCTCCCATCCTATATAAAAAATATAAATTATACCCCTTCCTACAACTACAAGCTTTCCCAATATCTATTTGATGTCGACTACATGCCTCTATGAATTATAAAACTTAAAAGTTATCTTAAACTGCTCTTACAGACACCGAATACAACTAATAGTTTTCTGAATAGTCCCGAAAATTTTGTTTAGTAGATAGTCATTTATAATGTATGTAGTTACTTCTGTACTGAGTGAATGTTTAAGAGCGAAACGTAAATGTTATATTTTATTTTATGTCTCTCAGCTTCAATGTTAGTTATGTTTGTTATATGAACAGCATATTTGTAGAATGTCTGGCATAGAGTGAAAGATGTATGATAAAGGGCAGAATGTCAGACGGGCCTGCGTGCCCAATTCTTAACCCTTTTGAAATAAAGATCAATCAATCAATCAATCTCCCTCTCCCTATCTCTCTCCCTCTCCCTATCTCTCTCCCTCTCCTTATCTCTCTCCCTCTCCCTATATCCCTCTCCTTCTCCATTCATACAAGAATTGTGCTCACCCTCCGTCTTCTTCGGGCAACTTTTTTGATGATGATGATGATAATGATGATGATGATGATGATGATGCAAGCAGAATGTTGAAATGAACTTATGATTGGATGATTGTAGGTGTGGTAGCAGACTGCTACAGCAGTGATAGACTACTCGCTCCAAAACATCAGAAGGATCATCAGTTTTAGACGAAGAGTCATCGGTCGACCATCTTGAAGGTGATGGTTTCACAGGAGATGAGGGTAGTTGCATGACAACATGAGTGGAGGATACTGAAGGCTGGGGATCGTCTAAAGTGGAAGGCGACGCCTGGATGCCAGGAGTGGAGGATGTTGAAGGTTACGCATCCTCTAAAGTTGCTCTTGTGAAAACCACGGTGATGGGTGGCTGCTTATTGTTATCTTCATTGTTGCCAGCGTCAGCAAAACAAAGAAATAAATGACTGTGACGCTTTGTCAGAACGAGAATAAAGAGACTGTGCGAGATGCTTCGAGACTTCATTCATCCTGGAAAATGGGCCAGATTTAGCCCGGAGGTAATAATTTTTATTTTACGTTTTTTTTTTTTTTCTGGATTGTGAAAAGCGTAAACCAAGACCGCGCAGGACGAGCCCTCGTATAGCGGGGTCTTACTGCATTGTAGATGTTTATTTCTACGCTAACTTGAGGCTGGGCATTACAGGGACGTGAGTACAGTTTGAAGACCACTGAGCTAGGCTGAATGAATGAGTGATTTTTATTTTAGAAGTGTGAAGAATCGGCGTGCAGGCCCGTCTTACATTCTTTCCTTTATCACTCCATCTTTCATTCTTCCAACACACTCGATTTAATAAGGTATACAAAATTACACGAAAACACACACACACACACACACATACATATACATATCTACTGAAGGTTACTGAGTGCATGTTTACGGTTTGTAGGTCTTGAAATATTCTGTTTGTATTTACCATCCTTCCTTGATGACGTAAGCTAGCACCAGCTCGCACGTGTCTGGCCTGCAGCTTCTAAGCTGAGCATCCTACAAATATAATCTTTCAACGTTTTCTTTGCAAGATTTTACCACTACTTTCTGTGTTTATGTGCGTGTAAGCTGCCATGTATGTGACCATATGTGTGTGTGTGTTGTATGTACGGACTGTGAGTATTAAGGTATGGAATCTATCCTGCGATAAACTTGTAAGATGGTGCAGGTGTGAATGATATTTTTGTAATCAGAATGTTTTTCTATCGTGTACAGAAATGCAGGTGAGGGTACATTTTTTTCTACTCATTGCAATCTTCCGCCCACGCGTGTATTTTAAAATCTGAACTACATGATTTGTTTAAATACAAATATAACACATAATGTGTTCTTTCTTTTTGAAAGTTTACAATATTTTGCATTTCTCTGAATTTTGATAACTTTTGCTTGTAGTTTGTTTTCTCCATTTTAAAAAAAAAAGGATTTGGTTTCCTTCGCAGATTTTGTCTGAGGTTAACTGAAATTTGACAGACATTTTCTACACTGACTTCAAACAAAACACACACGCGGCGTCACTCTGCGCTGTCAGTCATCCATGTATCTGTGACTTACTCTCTCCACCTGAATCCGTCCACAAAGTTGTCCAGCATGTCCTGCAGGATGTTGTAGTTGATCTGGTCGCCCTGGGACAACTTTGTTCTGTCAATTCTCTTCAGTTCTTCCAGGTAGGTCCTTGCTTTTTCCTGAAATATGCACAAACACGTGATGTATCTACCACTAGGCATCTGACATAATCAATCCATGTATCTACCAACAGACATATGACATAATCAATCCATGTATCTACCAACAGACATATGACATAATAAATCCATGTATCTACCAACAGACATATTACATAATCAATCCATGTATCTACCAACAGACATATGACATAATCAATCCATGTATCTACCAACAGACATCTGACATAATAAATCCATGTATCTACCAACAGACATATGACATAATCAATCCATGTATCTACCAACAGACATCTGACATAATAAATCCATGTATCTACCAACAGACATCTGATATAATAAATCCATGTATCTACCAACAGACATCTGACATAATAAATCCATGTATCTACCAACAGACATCTGATATAATCATGCTATATTTCTACCAACAGACATCTGACATAATTATTCCATGTATCTACCAACAGACATCTCATATCATTCATTCCTTTGCATGTCCCTTGCGGAACTTTGCCTCCCAAACAGCACTCCTGTAGGCCTCTCGGTTGTGAGCAAGATGGCCTGCTGCTGTTGCATCCATTTCCAGATCATCAACGATGTCTTGCAGCCATCTTCGTTTCGGTCTTCCTCTCTTTCTTTTTCCCATTATGTATCCTTCCAATATGGTCTTCTCTAAATTATCATGACGTTTAATGTGGCCAAAATATTTAAGTTTTCTCTCTTTAATCCTCTTTACTAGCCAGCCTTCTTCAATATTAAGCTCTTGCAGTATAGATATATTTGTTCTTTTTTGTGTCCACGATATTTGGAGAACTCTTCTATAGCATTTACATTCAAAGGCATTTATGTGCTTCTCAGCTGTTTTGTTAAGTGTCCAGGTCTCACAGGCATATGTTGCGATGGGAAAGATGCATGCCCTTAAAAATCTTATTTTTGTGGTTCTGTCTGCTCCTCTCCACAGATTCTTTATTGTTTTACTTTCTGAAGAGCAATAGATGTCCTCCTTTTAATTTCCCTCATTGTATCTCCATTATTAGTTAGTAGTGATCCAAGATATTCAAAACTCTCCACTTCTTCCAGTTTTTCCTCATTGATACATATTTCAGTTGCCTTGTTTGTTTTGTCAGTTGTCATCACTTTAGTTTTCTTTGCATTAAGATAGAGGTTCTGCTCTTCGCTGTTCTTGCGGACTGACATAATTAGTTTTTCCATTCCTTCTTGTGTTGTGGACAGCAATACTGTGTCATCAGCATATCTAATCTCTGGTATTTCATAACCTCCAACTGTTATGGCATTGTAATATTCTTTGTCTACATCTTCTCTAACATTCCTCATTATATTTTCAGTATACAAGTTAAATAAGTAGGGTGACAATATGCACCCCTGACGGACCCCTTGTTTTATGTCAAACCAACTTGTTGTTTCACCATTTATTCTTACTGCTGCTTGTTGGTCTAGATACAGCAGTGATGTTAATTGTATCAAATGTGTTGGAAATCCCATTTTTTTCCCATTATGTCCCAAAGTTTCTGATGTTGTACACAATCAAATGCCTTTGAGTAGTCTACAAAGGATAAATATAGATTCACATTAAACTCCCTGCATTTCTCTAGTATTAATCTTAGATTGAATATATGATCTCTTGATCCTCTTCCTTGCCTGAAACCAGCTTGGACCATATTGACTTCTTCTTCTATTTTCTTTCGAAGTCTACCCATTATGATATAATCTGATATAATCATGCTATATTTCTACCAACAGACATCTGACATAATTATTCCGTGTATTTACCAACAGACATCTGACATAATTATTCCATGTGCCTGTTAACAACAAAAGGTGTAGTCTCGTGATGTATCTGCTAGCAAACATCTGATGTGCTGTTAATTTTAAAACTTAATTCTTGACAGACCAGACCAGAAATATAGTCTTAATCAGAGATTATGAGAGAGAGAGAGAGAGAGAGTGAGAGAGAGAGAGAGTGAGAGAGAGAGTGAGAGAGAGAGAGTGAGAGAGAGAGTGAGAGAGAGAGTGAGAGAGAGAGCGAGAGAGAGTGAGAGAGAGAGGCAGACAGACACTCAGAGGCAGTAAGACAAAGAGAGACAGAGAGAACAAGAGAGTGAGCGACACAGCGAGAGAGAAGAGACAGAGAGAAATAGAGAGTGAGCGACACAGCGAGAGAGAAGAGACAGAGAGAAATAGAGAGTGAGCGACACAGTGAGAGAGAAACTGGCAAATAAACAGATAAACAAAAACAACAGACAGACAGACATACAGACAGACAAATAGATGCATAGATATGAGAACACAAACGTCTTGAACAATATCATGAACGGATTTTGAATCATTTTTTCTTTTTACAATTTTATTTAAAATTTTACAAAAAGGCTTTAGGAAAACTCTCTAGAAAAAGACTACAAAAGGTTTATAGGAAAACTTTCTAGAAAAATTGTCTACAAAAGGTCTTTAAGAAAACACACTTGAAAAATTGTCTACAAAAAGTCTTTATGAAAGCTATCTAGAAAAAATGTGTAATAGTATATTGTTTTTTGGCAGCTTAAGTATAGATAAAGGGATATAATCAGTAGAATAATTAAGTTAGGCAGAATTAGATTCTTGCTTTTATTCACCGTTCCAAGCAATGTGCTTATAATAGATTTGGCAAAATTCACGTGATAGTTAGGAAAAGTCGTTAAGTATCAAACAGTGGAATGTCCCTATTGACACAATCGTACAAATGAGTAACATAAAACTATTCTGAGGACATGTTTTTGAAAGAAGATTTTGAAGACCTGATAAACAGCCAACTTGACGAAGTTGTGTTTCTGGTTAAGAAAGTTGAGGAAAATTTCTGGCAGAAAATGTACGTTATATTTAAGGGACGGAATTTTGAGACAGGATAATTATGATAAAATGATGATTATCTGAGTAGAAGTTTTTATGATAGGACTGTGATCATTGTGAGAGTTATGTAGAACAGCTTGATGTGATTTAGTCTGGTCAGCTTGGCCAAGATGTTTGTGCTAGCTATTTTGAGATTGATCAGGACCAGTGGTTCTAAAAATATGTGTGTGATTTTTTTTGTGTGTGGAACTCAGTGGCATATTCATGACATCCAGTAAGTAGCAACTTTTGTTATCATGATGTTAGATTGCTGTTTATCTGGCTGTGAATTGTAGATAACTCTCTCCCCATATGGCAAACTTCTGTCTTGCTGGAGGTGGAGCCTAAGTGTACTTCTTGTTTAACATCATTCATCTCATAAGTCGCCTATTATTGGTACTCATCAATAAAACTTGTTTGTACTCCACATCTTCTCAATTCACTACACCATAGTATATGTAGTTTTGTCTCGGAGATGTCAGAGGTTCTCATACTGTGCTGCTGTGATCTAAGTTGGAGTTGCGCGCCTGGGTGTGTTCGTTTGTCTGCATATATCAAAGAAACAATTGCTTATACCATCAGATTTAACAGTCAAACTGACTATAACCTGGTATATAGAGGTATATGATGTAGTTTTACAAAGTGGCAGAGGGAGTGAGTAAAGTGAGAAAAAACAAATAGAAAGTATGAGAATGTATAAATGAAAAACATACATCCGATATTTCGGCGTGAGCCTTTTTCGAGGATTACATACATAACGAGAAAAAAAATAACTAAACGAAGAACTTATCTTAATATGGCCTCCTCCAGAAGTAGGAAACAGAAATGCGTGTCTTAGAAGATGCATAGGGACCACGCGGGCAACACAAAGGATAAGCCGATAGAGCCAATCGTAAAGAAGAGGTGGAAAGAGAGGAGAGTGGTAGAAAGGGGTGGGGGTGGAGAGATAATGAATGAAGAACATAAACACCTGTAGGGAGAAAATATGAAACTGGTGAATAGGACAAGACACTATAAACACCAATATGTTGCCAGAGAAGAAAAGAAGGTGGCAGTAGGGAGGGGTAGCTAGGAGAAAGAAAGTAGAATAAAAAAGAGGGGGGGGGGAGAGTGGAAAAATAAATAAGTTACAGAAGGCTGAAGACATTGTTAATTCCAGCTGGGTGGAGACAGTCAGTCTGGAAAATAAGGCGCTGTTCTACGACCCTCCGAGATCGTACATCAGCAGAAGAAGAGCGATCGCACTAACAGAAATGTCCTGTTTTCCCCTGTGGTTGCTAAGGCAAAAACTTTTAGCTACAGGTGTCAAGGCTCGGTCTGGAGGAGACGGAGATGGCGAAACAGTATGTTCTTAACTGCCAAGCCTGATACACTGTGAACTTTTTAGGGAACCCCCACTGGTGGCGTACAGATGGGACAAGAACCTCATGGACCTTTTAATTCGAAGTTACCTTAAAACAGATGACACTTTTTATGGTACCAGACGTTGCGGACGCCATAGATGCAACACATGTCCGTTTGTTGTTGAGGCTAGCCAGATATCCTTCCATAAGTCCACATTATCAGTTCATAAGGGTTTCTCCTGTACTTCACGCAATGTTATTTATGCTATTAAGTGCAAACGTTGCGGTTTGTAGTATATAATGGGAGACTGGTTTACGTTTAGGAGATCAATTTCGTCAGCATCTTAACTATATTTCTAAGAGGGCCTGGACACCTGTGGCTAAACATTTTTGCCTTGGTAACCACAGGGGAAAACAGGACATTTCTGTTAGTGCGATCCGCTCTTGTTCTGCTGATGTACGATCTCGGAGGGTCCTAGAACAGCGCCTTATTTTTCAGACTGACTGTCTCCACCCAGAGATGGAATTAACGATGTCTTCAGCTTTCTGTAACTTCTTTAGTTTTTTTTTGTTGTTTTTTTTAAATTCTGCTTTCTTTCTCCTAGCTACCCCTCCCTACCACCACCCTCTTTTCTTATCTGGCAACATATTGGTGTTTATAGGGTCTTGTCCTATTCACCAGTTTCACATTTTCTCCCTACAGGTGTTTATGTTCTTCATTCATTATCTCTTCGCTTTCCCTCCCCCCCCCCGACACCATTTCCTCTAGTGGCTATCATGTTTCTATTGCCTCCCCCCACCCCTTTCTACCACTTGTTTTCCTCCTCTCTCTCCACCTCTTCTTTACGATTGGCTCTATCGGCGTATCCTTTGTGTGGCCCGCGTGGTTCCTATGCATCTTCTAAGACACGCATTTCTGTTTTTCCTACTTTTGTAGGAGGCCATATTAAGATAAGTTCTTCGTTTAGTTATTTGTTTTTTGTCTCGTTGTGCATGTAATCCTCGAAAAAGGCTCACGCCGAAATATCGGATGTTGTATGTTTTTCATTTATACGTTCTCTTACTTTCTATTCAGTATTTTCTCACTTTACTCACTCCCTCTGCCACCTTGTAAAAGTACACCATACACCTCTATCTAACTTTATCATTTGAACCAGGTTTACTGCAGTCTCCATCCCTTTTATCTGACTATAACTTGCTCCACTTAACTTCATAAAGCAGTAGCACACACTGCCTCAGTAACTTGTCATCATCTACAAGTAGTACATCCTAGTTCAGCTGGTCCTGTGACTGACACATACTATTATACATTGTTTACAAAATGTCTTTAGGAAAAAGTCTCTGTACAAGGCTAAAACTGCGGAAAACATTGTCTGTAAAACGTCTTATGGAAAACTCTAGAAAAATTCTGAACAAAACGTCTTTTGGAAAACTAGAAAACGTCTTTGTCATAAGTACTTATGAAAATACTTTAGAAAATTCTCTACAAAATGTATTTATGAAAAAATCTCATACAAAAAGTCTTTTGGAAATATTTCTATGAAATGTCTGTAAGAACTTTCTCTAGAAAATTTTTCTATGAAATGTGTCCATAAAAACTGAGAGAAATATTTTCTTGGAGGAATATGTAAGAGGCTTCTGAAGGAAGGTTGCCCTTATAACGACTGCTTAACAGACATGCTAAAGTTTTACCATACGAGTGCTGGTCAAGTTAAGGTCAAACTGCTCCAGTCTGTCGCTGTTCCTGTAGTGGCCGATGCTGGACGCAAACTCCGGCCTGTCCTGCAGCCTCCAGACGAAGAAGTCGCGCTCTAGAAAACTCAGCCTGGAGTGGTCGTAAGCTGGTGAGAAGATTAACTGCCGTGATGGCACAATTCATGAAGTGTAAAGTTGCTGCCATGATGGCAGTGTCCATGAAGAGTATGAGGAGAAGAACATGAAGAGTATGAGGAGAAGAACATGAAGAGTATGAGGAGGAGAACATGAAGAGTATGAGGAGAAGAACATGAAGAGTATGAGGAGAAGAACATGAAGAGTATGAGGAGAAGAACATGAAGAGTATGAGGAGACGAACATGAAGAGTATGAGAAGAACATGAAGAGTATGAGGAGGAGAACATGAAGAGTATGAGGAGAACATGAAGAGTATGAGGAGAAGAACATTAAGAGTATGAGGAGACGAACATGAAGAGTATGAGAAGAACATGAAGAGTATGAGGAGGATAACATGAAGAGTATGAGGAGAACATGAAGAATATGAGGAGAATAACATGAAGAATATGAGGAGAGAACATGAAGAGTATGAGGATAACATGAAGAGTATGAGGAGAAGAACATGAAGAGTATGAGGAGGAGAACATGAAGAGTATGAGGAGAAGAACATGAAGAGTATGAGGAGAAGAACATGAAGAGTATGAGGAGAAGAACATGAAGAGTATGAGGAGACGAACATGAAGAGTATGAGAAGAACATGAAGAGTATGAGGAGGAGAACATGAAGAGTATGAGGAGAACATGAAGAGTATGAGGAGAAGAACATTAAGAGTATGAGGAGACGAACATGAAGAGTATGAGAAGAACATGAAGAGTATGAGGAGGATAACATGAAGAGTATGAGGAGAACATGAAGAATATGAGGAGAAGAACATGAAGAATATGAGGAGGAGAACATGAAGAGTATGAGGATAACATGAAGAGCATCAGGAGAAGAACATGAAGAGTATGAGGAGGAGAACATGAAGAGTATGAGGAGAAGAACATGAAGAGTATGAGGAGAAGAACATGAAGAGTATGAGGAGCAGAACATGAAGAGTATGAGGAGAACATGAAGAGTATGAGGAGGAGAACATGAAGAGTATGAGGAGAAGAACATGAAGAGTATGAGGAGAAGAACATGAAGAGTATGAGGAGGAGAACATGAAGAGTATGAGGAGGAGAACATGAAGAGTATGAGGAGAAGAACATGAAGAGTATGAGGAGAAGAACATGAAGAGTATGAGGAGAAGAACATGAAGAGTATGAGGAGGAGAACATGAAGAGTATGAGGAGAAGAACATGAAGAGCATGTGGAGAAGAACATGGAGAGCATGCGGAGAAGAACATGAAGAGTATGAGGAGAAGAACATGAAGAGTATGAGGAGAAGAACATGAAGAGTATGAGGAGGAGAACATGAAGAGTATGAGGAGTAGAACATGAAGAGTATGAGGAGAAGAACATGAAGAGTATGAGGAGAAGAACATGAAGAGTATGAGGAGGAGAACATGAAGAGTATGAGGAGAAGAACATGAAGAGTATGAGGAGAAGAACATGAAGAGTATGAGGAGGATAACATGAAGAGTATGAGGAGAAGAACATGAAGAGTATGAGGAGAAGAACATGAAGAGTATGAGGAGAAGAACATGAAGAGTATGAGGAGGATAACATGAAGAGTATGAGGAGAACATGAAGAATATGAGGAGAACATGAAGAGTATGAGGAGAACATGAAGAGTATGAGGAGAAGAACATGAAGAATATGAGGAGAAGAACATGAAGAGTATGAGGAGAAGAACATGAAGAGTATGAGGAGAAGAACATGAAGAGTATGAGGAGAACATGAAGGGCATCAGGAGAAGAACATGAAGAGCATGAGGAGGAGAACGTGAAGAGCATGAGGAGGAGAACATGAAGAGTATGAGGAGAAGAACATGAAGAGTATGAGGAGGAGAACATGAAGAGTATGAGGAGAACATGAAGAGTATGAGGAGACGAAGATGAAGAGTATGAGGAGGAGAACATGAAGAGTATGAGGAGAAGAACATGAAGAGTATGAGGAGAAGAACATGAAGAGTATGAGGAGAACATGAAGAGTATGAGGAGAAGAACATGAAGAGTATGAGGAGAAGAACATGAAGAGTATGAGGAGAAGAACATGAAGGTGCAAACTGTAAAGCAGTCAAAAGGAAACTGCATTTCTAATGTATTTTTTTCCACATAGAGAAGAGCTGAGAGGAAAGTTTAGAAGAAACATCAAAGGAGAGAATTTCAGAAGAGATACTGGTGGGGGGGGGGGGGGAGAATAACGGAGAATTAAGCACACAAACACACACATAGAGTATGAGAGAAGTAGTCAGAGAGAACTAGAAAGAGAGGAGAAGGGTTAGAGAGTATGTCGGGAAAGGGAGGGAATTAGCAGCAGAATGCTCACTCTCGCCTAGGAGAAGGAGAAGGTAAACGCAGATTAGGTCCCCTGTTTTGTCATTTTAACTGTTGCAAAATAAAGCAGATAGATAAAGATGTTGGTAGTCTGTGTTTTAGAATATACTTTCTATAAAATAAAGCAGACAGATAAAGATGTTGGTAGTCTGTGTTTTAGAATATACTTGCTATAAAATAAATCAGATAGATAAAGATGTTGGTAGTCTGTGTTTTAGAATATACTTGCTATAAAATAAATCAGATAGATAAAGATGTTGGTAGTCTGTGTTTTAGAGTATACTTTCTATAAAATAAAGCAGACAGATAAAGATGTTGGTAGTCTGTGTTTTAGAATATACTTGCTATAAAATAACTCAGATAGATAAAGATGTTGGTAGTCTGTGTTTTAGAATATACTTGCTATAAAATAAATCAGATAGATAAAGATGTTGGTAGTCTGTGCTTTAGAACCTACTTGCTATAAAATGATAGATAAAGATGTTGATAGTCTGTGTTTTGTAACTTATACGCTATAAAATAAAGCAGACAGATAATGAAGTTATGGGCAGTGGTTGTAAACCTACCGAATATAACATGGAGCAGACAGATGAAAGTGGTCTGGGTTGTCCAAATCATGGTGGCACCTGTGGCTGATATCAGACGTCAAAACTGAGGGAGAAAATGGTGGAAAGTTCTAATGTTGGGAGGCTGAGATTTGTTTAAGATTTGTTGTTTCATTAGTTCATGTTAACCAGTTCAAATTTTAAACATCTATAAAGTTATAATGTTGGAGGCTGAGATTTGTTTAAGATCTGTTGTTTCATCAGTTCATGTTAACCAGTTCAATAAACTTCTCTAAAGTTCTAATGTTGGAGGCTGAGATTTGTTTAAGATCTGTTGTTTCATCAGTTCATGTTAACCAGTTCAATAAACTTCTCTAAAGTTCTAATGTTGGAGGCTGAGATTTGTTTTCGATCTGTTGTTTCATTAGTTCATGTTAACCAGTTCAATAAACTTCTCTAAAGTTCTAATGTTGAAGGCTGAGATTTGTTTTCGATCTGTTGTTTCATTAGTTCATATTAATCAGTTCAATAAACTTCTCTAAAGTTCTAATGTTGGAGGCTAAGATTTGTTTTCGATCTGTTGTTTCATTAGTCCATGTTAACCAGTTCAATAAACTTCTCTAAAGTTCTAATGTTGGAGGCTGAGATTTATTTTCGATCTGTTGTTTCATTAGTTCATGTTAATCAGTTCAATAAACGTCTCTAAAGTTCTAATGTTGGGAGGCTGAGATTTGTTTTCGATCTGTTGTTTCATTAGTTCATGTTAACCAGTTCAATAAACTTCTCTAAAGTTCTAATCCCTCCTTATTTTCTGCTACTGACTAATGTGTCTCTGAAACAAGGCTGTTGTGACCTAAAATGTATGACATATACACCAGTAGGATATCGTATATAACATATACATCGTCTTGTTTCTTGTATTTATGATCGTATGTATGTATGTATATATATATATATATATATATATATATATATATATATATATATATATGCTATTTCAGGTATAAAATAGCTGCGTTACCTGCCCTGTAGTCTGCGAAATGAAAACGATCACCTTTCCCAAAACTATCCTCACTCTCTATGAGGGATTCACATGCGAGTCCCGTAATGTGATATATGTCATCGTATGCAAAAGATGCAGGATAACATATATTAATGAGACTGGCCTCAGATTAGGGGACCACATGCAAAAACATCTGTACGACATCGCCCAGCATGCTTCGAAACCAGTCCCAAATAATTTCATTGGCCCCAACCACAGAGGCAAATCTGATTTTCTGGTTACAGCCATCAAACAATGTCACACAGATGACACAAGCCACCTGGCGCTTGAGAACCGCTACATTCAGGATTATGGGACGCTGGAACCACACGGGTTCAACTCGCTATTCAGCTACACCTAATATTCTGCTATTCAACAATTATAATCCCTCTCCACTAAGCTTCACTCCCTTCTCACTTGTTACACGTAGTTCAGAACCTCCTCACAACATCATATTACAACCCCTCTACCCTAACTATAATCTTCTGTTTCACCTTCTCCTGGCTAGGTTAACATTGTACCACTCTCTCTCCCTCCCCTCCATGGTTTCCCCACCTACCACCCCCAGTTACGACCCACCGACCACACATCACAGGTCTCCATTTAAACAGTCTCTACACCCTACCATGCTCATTTCTGACACACAGCGTCGAACAAGCCACATCTTCTTACATTTACAGCTAAGTGATCTAATCATTATTTATTTTATTTATTTATTTGTAAAATAGCATTCATGTGAACCTATACTTTATCTCCTCTCTCTATTTCTTCGTCCTGTATGTTTTTGTATGATTAAGGCTCACGCCGAAACGTCACAACTTTGTAGTCGCTAAGTAATAAAGCTGCTACTACTTTCTTTCTAGTTTATACCCGAAACAATCAGAGAATCCTGAAACAAGCTGTCAAGTGGAACACAACAGGCCGAAGAAAAAGAGGTCGACCACGTGAAACTCTAAAGAGGACATTGTTAAGAGAAGTCAGTTTAGTGGGCATAACATCCCTTGATGGGTTGAAAGACTCGCCGAGAACAGGAAAACTTGGGGAACCCTGTGTGACGTAGAGAGGGAATGATGTAAAGTATATGTGTTTGTTTGTTTGTTTAATATAGAAGACAGCCGTACAGAGAAGGGAACTTACAACACCAATACGAGAAACATCAAGGAAGAGTCGGCCAAGATAAAAAACCGGGCATGTACTTTCACAACATCAGGCTGTGTTCTAAAACTAGATTACAATGGCGGTTCAGTTTTGCTGGTCATATCAACTATACTTCTTGTGACATCAACAATCCTGGTAGATATGGGCTTTATTGTTAAAGCAGTTTTAGTAAATGTGATAACGAATGCAGTACAATAATTTCTTCTAGTGATACAGTTTGTGAATGTAAATGTTTCAGTAAACTAGAACTAGCAGTATTTGAAGCTGTTGGAACACAAAAATAGAGTTACCTACCTTGCACTGCCGTATGGTGCTAGTGGTTGCTATGAACTGAACTGGCAAAGTTTCACAAATTTTCTTCACAAACAGCTCTCACACTAGACATCCGTTAGCACATCTGTAACAACAATAATTATCTGTATAAAAGTTTCCTTCCTCTTTTTTTTAAGCAAAATTTTCAAGATAAAATGACCCCGTTTTGGTACACTTTCAGTCAGAAATCGAAAAGCTGTCAAACTCACAAGTTCAGGATAAATCAATATAAAATTGTCTTTGCAACGCCCTAATTATTAAAATTACAATAGTTGTAATCTTAACTTAGAAAACTGTCAATAAATTAGAACAGGCACAATTGAAAAATGATGTACAAATGCTGAAAATGTCTCAGTTTTATAATTATTGGTTATGTTGTTATCTTTTCCTATGTTACTTTCTAAATAATAAAGTTGAACGATGCGGAACTTCTCAACCCGCTCACCGTCTGTTTTGTGGGAAATCTAGGATCAGAACTGGCTGTTTTCCCTGGCAGTCGACGGCCAGGTCACTCACAAGCTTCCACACCAGAAAAAAGACGAGTTTTGATTTATCAGAGGTCAGATACCAACCAGGGCGCGGAGTAACCGAAACACTGCAGGGATCGGCACAGAGGACGACGGTGTGGGAGGGGAGGGGGTCTTAAATATCTGAGAAACTTCAGAGAAGAGATAAATATCTTCCAAGAGATCACAGCGTTGGCATGTGTCCAAGTTATCAGAATCTGGGACAGTTGTGTAGATAAACTTCCATGTTTGTTTCTCTGAGCTAGGAAATATGGATCAGGTTAAGAAATGTTAATATGGATAAAGTACAGTAAGTTACTAAATGTAAATATGGATGAAATACATTAAGTTATTAATTGTTAATATGGATAAAAATCATTAGGTTACTGAACGAAAGGATGGATAAAATACACAATGCTACTGAGTGGATTGATGCATAAAATGCACTAGGCTACTGAGTAACAAGATGGAGGAAGGGGTTAGATTGTCAGTTATCACTCAGAGTCGTAGACGCTGTCCGCTGTCATTGTTAACAGTGCTATCACTCAGAGTCGTAGACGCTTCCGCTGTCATTGTTAACAGTGCTATCACTCAGAGTCGTGGTCAATGTCATTGTTAACAGTGCTATCACTCAGAGTCGTAGACGCTGTCCGCTGTCATTGTTAACAGTGCTATCACTCAGAGTCGTGGTCAATGTCATTGTTAACAGTGCTATCACTCAGAGTCGTAGACGCTTCCGCTGTCATTGTTAACAGTGCTATCACTCAGAGTCGTAGACGCTTCCGCTGTCATTGTTAACAGTGCTATCACTCAGAGTCGTGGTCAATGTCATTGTTAACAGTGCTATCACTCAGAGTCGTAGACGCTGTCCGCTGTCATTGTTAACAGTGCTATCACTCAGAGTCGTGGTCAATGTCATTGTAACAGTGCTATCACTCAGAGTCGTAGACGCTGTCCGCTGTCATTGTTAACAGTGCTATCACTCAGAGTCGTGGTCAATGTCATTGTTAACAGTGCTATCACTCAGAGTCGTAGACGCTGTCCGCTGTCATTGTTAACAGTGCTATCACTCAGAGTCGTAGACGCTGTCCGCTGTCATTGTTAACAGTGCTATCACTCAGAGTCGTAGACGCTGTCCGCTGTCATTGTTAACAGTGCTATCACTCAGAGTCGTAGGCGCTGTCCGCTGTCATTGTTAACAGTGCTATCACTCAGAGTCGTGGTAAATGTCATTGCTAACAGTGCTATCACTCAGAGTCGTGGTAAATGTCATTATTAACAGTGCTATCACTCAGAGTCGTGGTCAATGTCATTGTTAACAGTGCTATCACTCAGAGTCGTGGTCAATGTCATTGTTAACAGTGCTATCACTCAGAGTCGTAGACGCTGTCCGCTGTCATTGTTAACAGTGCTATCACTCAGAGTCGTAGACGCTGTCCGCTGTCATTGTTAACAGTGCTATCACTTAGAGTCGTAGACGCTGTCCGCTGTCATTGTTAACAGTGCTATCACTCAGAGTCGTGGTCAATGTCATTGTTAACAGTGCTATCACTCAGAGTCGTGGTAAATGTCATTGTTAACAGTGCTATCACTCAGAGTCGTGGTCAATGTCATTGTTAACAGTGCTATCACTCAGAGTCGTGGTCAATGTCATTGTTAACAGTGCTATCACTCAGAGTCGTGTTAAATGTCATTGTTAACAGGGCTTTCACTCAGAGTCGTGGTCAATGTCATTGTTAACAGTGCTATCACTCAGAGTCGTGGTCAATGTCATTATTAACAGTGCTATCACTAGAGTCGTGGTAAATGTCATTATTAACAGTGCTATCACTCAGAGTCGTGGTCAATGTCATTGTTAACAGTGCTATCACTCAGAGTCGTGGTCAATGTCATTGTAAACAATGCTATCACTCAGAGTCGTGGTAAATGTCATTGTTAACAGTGCTATCACTCAGAGTCGTGGTAAATGTCACTGTTAACAGTGCTATCACTCAGAGTCGTAGAAGCTGTCACTTTTAACAGTGCTCTCACTAGAGTCATGGTCACTGTCATTGTTAACAGTGCTGTCACTAGAGTCGTGGTCAATGTCACTGTTAACAGTGCTATCACTCAGAGTCGTAGAAGCTGTCACTGTTAACAGTGCTCTCACTAGAGTCGTAGAAGCTGTCACTGTTAGCAGTGCTCTCATTAGAGTCGTAGACGCTGTCACTGTTAGCAGTGCTCTCACTAGAGTCGTAGACGCTGTCACTGTTAGCAGTGCTCTCACTAGAGTCGTAGACGCTGTCACTGTTAGCAGTGCTCTCATTAGAGTAGTAGACGCTGTCACTGTTAGCAGTGCTCTCACCAGAGTTGTGAACACTGTCATTGTTAACAGTGCTATCACTAGAGTTGTGGTAAATGTCATTGTTAACAGTGCTATCACTAGAGTTGTGGTAAATGTCATTGTTAACAGTGTTATCACTCAGAGTTGTGGTAAATGTCATTGTTAACAGTGCTATCACTAGAGTTGTGGTAAATGTCATTGTTAACAGTGTTATCACTCAGAGTAGTAGACGCTGTCATCAGATCTCCCTCCCTTCCTTACACAGAGCACGTAACTCGTACGTGCAGAGATCCGGGCAAGCACTCATCCCACCCAGCCGAGAATCAGGCCATCTCAGGAAACAGTTTTTTAAGTTGTCTTTCATGAAATGTGTGGCCTTGACACAAGCAAAAGTGTGTAAAAACTACCTGATAATGTTGATGAGCCAAAATTAGCGTCTATAAACTAGACAAGGCAAAAGTATGCACGAATGTCAAGAAACTGAAACAAACTGTGGGAAAGGAGCAAACAAGAGAAGATTATAGTTAAAGAAACAAGGAAACACATTTTAATACCAGAATCTCTGGTGAGCTGTCAGATTTTCTATCACATGACCTCTCATCACAAGGTGTATCCTGTCACATAACTTCTCCTGGTCAAAGTGTCCTGTCACATGACTTCTCCTGGTCAAAGTGTCCTGTCACATGACTTCTCCTCATCAAAGAACACTTTGACCAGGAGAAGTCATGTGACAGGAGTCACATGACTTCTCCTGGTCAAAGTGTTCTGTCACATGACTTCTCCTCGTCAAAGCTATCTCTTCTCATCATGAAGCTAAAATATTCGAAGAGTTTGAATGAATTTTTTAAAATTTCATTCCTTCAGTTTTCTGCCACTGCTACAGACATGGCTTGTCTCCATTCCCCTGTGTTCTTGATCTTCTTCTACCACCTGTCCTCTCTGAGGACTGGAAGTCTTCTTCAATGTTGTCTCTCCACTCTTGTCTTGTCTGTCTCTTGGTCTTCTTCAATGTTGTCTCGTCACTCTTGTCTTGTCTGTCTCTTGGTCTTCTTCAATGTTGTCTCGCCACTCTTGTCTTGTCTGTCTCTTGGTCTTCTTCAATGTTGTCTCGCCACTCTTGTCTTATCTGTCTCTTGGTCTTCTTCAAAGTTGTCTCGCCACTCTTGTCTTATCTGTCTCTTGGTCTTCTTCAATGTTGTCTCTCCACTCTTGTCTTGTCTGTCTCTTGGTCTTCTTCAATGTTGTCTCGCCACTCTTGTCTTGTCTGTCTCTTGGTCTTCTTCAATGTTGTCTCTCCACTCTTGTCTTGTCTGTCTCTTGGTCTTCTTCAATGTTGTCTCGTCACTCTTGTCTTGTCTGTCTCTTGGTCTTCTTCAATGTTGTCTCGCCACTCTTGTCTTGTCTGTCTCTTGGTCTTCTTCAATGTTGTCTCTCCACTCTTGTCTTGTCTGTCTCTTGGTCTGTCTCCATTTATCAATCTGGAATAGTGTGTATATTTCTTTGTTATTTCTAATTTTCTATTCTTGTGGTATAGGATCTCCAATGAGTCCAAAAATTCTTCTCAATATTCTGTTCGCAAAGATCTCTAACGGTGCTTCATCTTGTTTGTAGTGCTCCATATTTCCAATCCACACAAGACAAAGCTGGTCTAATCTGTGTCTTGTGTATGTTTAGTCTGGTGTTGTGAGAGGGGATTATTGATTACAACAAGTGTCTAAGGGCAAAATAAGTGTTGTTTCCCGTTTGTTTCCTGCTTGTTTCCCGTTTGTTTCCTGCTTGTTTCATGCTTGTTTCCTGCTTGTTTCATGCTTGTTTCCTGCTTGTTTCATGCTTGTTTCCTGCTTGTTTCATGCTTGTTTCCTGCTTGTTTCCTGCTTGTTTCCTGCTTGTTTCCTGCTTGTTTCATGCTTGTTTCCTGCTTGTTTACTGCTTGTTTCATGCTTGTTTCATGCTTGTTTCCCGTTTGTTTCCTGCTTGTTTCATGCTTGTTTCATGCTTGTTTCCTGCTTGTTTCCTGCCTGTTTCCCGTTTGTTTCCTGCTTGTTTCATGCTTGTTTCATGCTTGTTTCCTGCTTGTTTCATGCTTGTTTACCGCTTGTTTACCGCTTGTTTCCTGCTTGTTTACTGCTTGTTTCCTGTTTGTTTCCTGCTTGTTTCATGCTTGTTTCCTGTTTGTTTCCTGCTTGTTTCCTGTTTGTTTCCTGCTTGTTTCCTGCTTGTTTCATGCTTGTTTCCCGTTTGTTTCCTGCTTGTTTCATGCTTGTTTCATGCTTGTTTCCCGTTTGTTTCCTGCTTGTTTCATGCTTGTTTCCTGCTTGTTTCATGCTTGTTTCCCGTTTGTTTCCTGCTTGTTTCCTGTTTGTTTCCCGTTTGTTTCCTGCTTGTTTCATGCTTGTTTCCTGCTTGTTTCCTGCTTGTTTCATGCTTGTTTCATGCTTGTTTCATGCTTGTTTCCTGCTTGTTTCCTGCCCCTAACCTCATCTCTCACAATGGTGGGGCTGTTGAATAATGTCTCCAGATATTTATGTGAATCTGTTCTTTTAATGCTTGTATCTTCTGTTTAGACTGGTTAATGAAGGAGGCAACATCAGACAAACGCAGAGGATTACAATGGACCCTTGACACAGTGCTGGAGGACCTTGACTTTGCGGACGACATTTGTCTATTATCAAGCAGTCACAAAGATATGCAAGATAAAATAAACAAGCTAACTCAGAATGCAAACAACATAGGACTAAAGATGAACGTAGGAAAGACAAAGTTAATGAAGCAAAATGTGAACAACAGAAATGTACTCAGAGTAGATAACAAGTTAGTGGAGGAGGTCAACGAATTTGTATACCTTGGCAGCAGAGTAGTAGAAAATGGAGACAGCACAGAGGACATCAACAGCAGACTTACTAGAGCAAACCAGGCTTTTGCAATGCTGCAGAATATATGGAAATCAAATAAACTAAGCATAAATATGAAAATCAGGATATTTAAGAGTAATGTTCTAAGTGTACTACTCTATGGAAGTGAATGCTGGAAAATCACCCAAACCATAGAAAACAAGTTGAATTCTTTCCAGACTAAATGTTTACGAAGAATTAAAAAAATATTTTGGCCAAACACCATAAGAAATAACATTTTATTAGCAGAAATGCAGATGAAACCACTGACAACAATTATTGAGGAAAGACGCTGGCGATGGTTGGGACATGTACTCCGAATGACTGACAACTCACTACCAAAAATAGCACTAAGATGGACACCACAGGGGAGCAGAAGTAAGGGTAGACCAAAAGAGACATGGAGAAGAACAACAGAAAGGATGTTGAGCAATAGAGGGCTCACCTGGGCAAGAGCAGAAAAAAAGGCGAAAGACAGGCATTTGTGGAAAACCCTTGCGGAAGCCCCATGTGCCCTGGGCACTTAAGGTTCAGAGAGAGAGAGAGATCTTCTGTTTGGATCTGAATGTCTTGTTTTTCATTTTTTGACCTTGCTATTCACATGTATTCAGTTTTCTCATAATTTATCTTTAGCTTCTCATTTCCTGCGTGTTCTTGCGGATGTTTGAAAGGTTTGGGAAAGTATAATTTCAAGAATCTGAAACAGGAAGACAATGCTGCGAGGATGGCAGAAACTGAAAGAATTGACAAAAAACAGAAAAGTATGAAAGTATGTCTTGTGGCACTGCATCGACAATAATGATGATGATGATATTTTGAGTTATGGGATACAGGTCGTCTAATGTATGGCAGACAGTGAGTTGTTGCGTCACTTGAGCATAAACTAACACAGCTCACACTGAGAGACTGGCCAGATAAGCGTGCCCCACAAACCACGAGATAGTGCAAAACTGGCAAGTCATTACAGTAAAACTTAGAACAGAACATACACCTTAAGTCCACGATTTAAGCAGAACATACAGCTCAAGTCCACGTTTACACGGAACAAAGTTGGTTTCTGTGCTCATGCTAACGCCATATTTTACTGGCAACTTTAGTTATATTAAAAATACTCTGAGCCTTTTGATAATAAAGGACCAGGAATAAGGTACATGAGGAAATAATTGATTAAGTTTTAAAAAACAGGGACAATAAGAAAGCGTATTTAGAATGTTCGTAGAGACAGACACGCACTCCATGCACAGTTGTAAGACTGTCTCAGGATTTCCGTTTCTTTTGTCTAAACATACGAACAACGTCATTCCCTAAAGTGTGATAAAGGAAAGTGAATTGTTCACATTATGCTCAATAGCGTTGTACGAGGAGCTGTTTATTTTAAAAAGCATGAAATTTATACACAGTATACATGGATATGTCATGTAAACATCGGTATTATTCAGCATAATCACCATCTACTTGTACGGCTTTACGCCAGCACGAAACAAGTGCATGTATTCCTAGCCCTTGCCAGATTTTCTCTTGATTATGTAGCCATTTCTTCGCTGCACGAATCACTCCTTCGTCATCTTCAAATCTTACCCCTCGGAGTGCATCTTTAAGTGGACCAAACAGATGGAAATCAGAAGGTGCCAAATCAGGACTATAGGGTGGACGGGGTAATACAGTCCAACCCAATTTGGTGATTGCTTCCCGTGTTGCCAAACTTGTGTGAGGGCACGCAGTGTCGTGAAGGAGAAGCAGGTCTGTTGGGTTCTTGTGAGGCAAAACTCTGCGAAAACGCTGATTGAGTTTTTTCAATGTCTTAATGTAAGCTTACGAACTGATTATCTTTTCTTGACGTAACATCCACAAGAATCACACCTTCAATGTCCCAAAAGGCAGTGATCATGACCTTTCCAGCTGAAGGAGTTGTCTCGAATTTTTTTCTTCGTGGTAATGCCCCTAGTACTAGCAATGTGAAACACTCATAACAGTTACTACCGTGATAATTTAAGATATCTCATTTACATGTTCGCACGATGCCAGGTCTAACACATGATCTATCCTCATCACGTGACTGACTTCAAAATGTGGTAACTGTTATCATTCAGATATACAATTCCCGTAACCAGAAGATATCCCAGCATTCCGCTCTCCTGTATTATTTTCCTGATTTCTGTGTAGTTCTGTTCCATCACAACCCGAGCTTGGCGGCGAGCTCGTCACAAAACACAGCTATTTCTCTACTTTCTCTGTCTCGTCAAGGCGAGGCCATGTCATCACCAAACACAGCTAGTTCTCTACCTTCTCTGTCTCGTCAAGGCGAGGCCATGTCATCACCAAACACAGCTAGTTCTCTACTTTCTCTGTCTCGTCAAGGCGAGGCCATGTCATCACCAAACACAGCTAGTTCTCTACCTTCTTTGTCTCGTCAAGGCGAGACCATGTCAGGGTAACTGCTGCTTTCTTGTCTGCACACACACACAAACAGGAAAGAAGAAACAGATGAGTGTCTGTATTATGATAATACACACAGACACAGACAAGAAGAAATAGAGTATGTCTGTATCATGATAACACACACTGACAAGAAGAAACAATGGAGTATGTATGTATTATGTTAAAACACACAGACACAGACAGGAAGAAACAGAGGAGTATGCCTGTATTATGATAACATATACACACATACTCTCTATACTCAACCATGCGCATTTCTGACACAAATAAGGTAGATAGAGGTGTAAGGTGCAGTTTTACAAAGTGAGGGAGGAAGTGAGCAAGGTGAGAAAAAAAACGAATATAAAGTATGAGAATGTATAAATGAAAAACATACAACATCCGATATTTCGGTGTGAGCTTTATTCGAGGATACATACACAACGAAATACAACATATAGAACTTATCTGAAGTGTCTTGCTCCCAGTGAAGAAGAAATGTGTGTGGAAGAAGGAGGAGGAGGAAAAAAACAACAAAAACCACGCTGCCTACAGACAAAAGATTCCCGA
The DNA here is from genome assembly GCA_009760885.1 of Achatina immaculata. Taxonomy (NCBI): domain Eukaryota; kingdom Metazoa; phylum Mollusca; class Gastropoda; order Stylommatophora; family Achatinidae; genus Lissachatina; species Lissachatina immaculata. The sequence continues at coordinate 8,274,663 of CM019694.1, forward strand.
TATAGCCAATCATAGCGAAGAAGCGGAGAGAGAGGAGGAGAACAAATGGGAGAAAGGGGTTGGGGGAAGGCAATAGAAACATGATAGCCGCTAGAGATGTCGGGGGGGGGGGGAGGGGAGAGAAAAGGGGACGCGGAGAGATAATGAATGAAGAACTTAAACACCTACAGGGAGGAAATGTGGAACTGGTGAATAGGACAAGAACAATATGTTGGCAGAGAAGGAAATAGGATGGTAGTAGGGAGGGGTAGCATAGAGAAAGAAAGTAGAGTATAAAAAAGGCCAGTGGAAAAATAAAGAAGTTACAGAAAGCTGAAGACATTGTTAATTCCACCTGGGTGGAGACAGCCAGTCTGGAAAATAAAACCGTTTGTGTAAGGAGGATTTGGATTTCCAGGATCAAAGCCACAAATTGCTAGATTTCTTCCGTCAACGCGGCTATCCAGACCACGTTCTCTCGTCGTCTTGGAACCGCATTAGCCATATATCGCGGCAACAAGCCCTCACCCCTAAACCGCACTGTAGCTCGGACAGAGTGAAACCAATACTCGTGTACCACCCTCATAGCTTGACAGTTAAAAACATACTGTTTCGCCATCTCTACCTCCTCCAGACCGAGCCTGAAACACGTGAACTTTTTGGGGAACTCCCATTGGTGGCCTACAGACGGGACAAGAACCTCAGGGACCTTTTAATTCGTAGTCATCTTAAGACAGATGACACTTTTTATGGTACCAGACGTTGTGGACGCCGTAGATGTAACACTTGTCCGTTTGTTGTCGAGGCCAGCCAGATCTCCTTCCCTAAATCCACGTTATCAGTACAGGAGGGTTTCACCTGTACTTCATGTAATGTCATTTATGTTATCATGTGCAAACGTTGCGGTTTGAAGTACATAGGGGAAACTGGCTTACGGTTAGGAGATCGATTTCGCCAGCATCTCAATGATATTTCTAAGAGGGCCTGGACACCTATGGCTAAACATTTTTGCCTTGGTAACCACAGGGGCAGACAGGACATTTCGGTTAGTGCAATCCGCTCTTGTTCCGCAGATGTACGATCTCGGAGGGTCCTAGAACAGCGCCTTATTTTCCACCCAGCTGGAATTAACAATGTCTTCAGCTCTCTGTAACTTCTTTATTTTTCCACTGGCCTTTTTTATACTCTACTTTCTTTCTCTATGCTACCCCTCCCTACTACCATCCTATTTCCTTCTCTGCCAACATATTGTTCTTGTCCTATTCACCAGTTCCACATTTCCTCCCTGTAGGTGTTTAAGTTCTTCATTCATTATCTCTCCGCGTCCCCTTTTCTCTCCCCTCCCCCCCCCCCCCGACATCTCTAGCGGCTATCATGTTTCTATTGCCTTCCCCCAACCCCTTTCTCCCACTTGTTCTCCTCCTCTCTCTCCGCTTCTTCGCTATGATTGGCTATATCGGGAATCTTTTGTCTGTAGGCAGCGTGGTTTTTGTTTTTTTTCCTCCTCCTCCTTCTTCCACACACATTTCTGCTTCACTGGGAGCAAGACTCTTCAGATAAGTTCTATATGTTGTATTTCGTTGTGTATGTATCCTCGAATAAGGCTCACACCGAAATATCGGATGTTGTATGTTTTTCATTTATGCATTCTCATACTTTATATTCGTTTTTTTCTCACCTTGCTCACTTCCTCCCTCACTTTGTAAAACTGCACCATACACCTCTATCTACCTTATTTATATTAACCAGTTTTACTGCAGTCGCCTCCCTTTTATCTGTTACATTTCTGACACACAGCGTCGGACAAGCCACAGCTTCTTACAAGGTACAGCTAAGTGCTCTATTCATTTTATTGGATTATTTTTTTTTAATACAGTATAAATTGTTTCTTCGTCCTGTATGTTTTTTGTATGATTAAGGCTCACACAGAAACGTCACAACTGTGTACTTGTTAAGTAATAAAGCTGTTCCTTCTTTTTTCCTAGTTTACACATTTTGTTATCAGAGTTTTACTGCAGTGACTCCGTATATACTCATACACTAATTATTGCATGTGTTGTGTAAGTCCATTGTATGATGTGTAAGTTGTACATTATGTGTTGTGTAAGTCCATTGTATGATGTGTAAGTTTTACATTATGTGATGTGTAAGTTCTACATTATGTGGTGTGTAAGTTCTACATTATGTGATGTGTAAGTTCTACAACATATAATGCGTAAGTCCTGAATTATACGATGTGTAAATCATGTATTATGTAATGTGTAAGTCCTGCATTATATTATGTGTAAGTCCTGCATTATATTATGTGTAAGTCCTGCATTATATTATGTGTAAGTCCTGCATTATATTATGTGTAAGTCCTGCATTATATTATGTGTAAGTCCTGCATTAACCTATGGAACAGATCATCTTTGATGAAATCAGTTTAATGTTTTATTTCAAGACATTCATCAGACATCTTCTATTAAAATATACAGCAAACGTTTCCTATTAGACACTTCAGTCAGTCATTTGCATGTCCCTTGCGGAACTTTGCCTCCCTAACAGCACTCCTGTAGGCCTTTCTGTTGTGAGCAAGATGCCCTGCTGCTGATGCATCCATAAGTAGATCATCAACGATGTCTTGCAGCCATCTTCGCCTTGGTCTTCCTCTTTTTCTTTTTCCCATTATGTATCCTACCAAGATGGTCTTCTCTAAATTATCATGGCGTTTAATGTGTCCAAAATATTTAAGTTTTCTCTGTTTAATCTTCCTTACTAGCCAACCTTTTTCAATATTAAGTTCTTGTAGTGTGGTTATATTTGCTCTTTTTTGTGTCCATGATATTTGAAGAACTCTTCTGTAGCATTTACATTCAGAGGCATTTATGTGTTTCTCAGCTGTTTTATTAAGTGTCCAGGTCTCACAGGCATATGTTGCCATGGGAAAGATGCACGCCCTTAAAAATCTTATTTTTATAGTTCTGTCTGTTCCTCTCCACAGATTCTTTAGTTGTTTTACTTTCTGAAAAGCGATAGATGTCCTTCTTTTAATTTCCCTCATTGTATCTGCATTATTAGTTAGTAGTGATCCAATATATTCAAAACTCTCCACTTCTTTCAATTTTTCCTCATTGATACATATTTCAGCTGCCTTGTTTGTATTGTCAGTTGTCATCAATTTAGTTTTCTTCGCATTAAGATAGAGGTTTTGCTTTTCACTATTCTTACGGACTGACGTAATTAGTTTTTCCATTCCTTTTTGTGTTGTGGACAGTAATACCGTGTTATCAGCATATCTAGTCTCTGGTATTTCATAACCTCCAATTGTTATGGCATCGTAATATTCTTTGTCTACATCTTTTCTAACATTCCTCATTATATTTTCAGTATACAAGTTAAATAAGTAGGGTGACAATATGCACCCCTGATGGACCCCTTGTTTAATGTCAAACCAAGTTGTTGTTTCACCATTTATTCTTACTGCTGCTTGTTGGTCTAGATACAGCAGTGATGTTAATTGTATCAAATGTGTTGGAAATCCCATTTTTTCCATTATTTTCCAAAGTTTTTGGTGTTGTACACAATCAAATGCCTTTGAATAGTCTAGAAAAGGTAAATATAGATTGACATTAAATTCTTTGCATTTCTCTGTTATTAATCTTATGTTGAATGCATAATCTATTGTTCCTCCTTCTTGTCTAAAAACCAGCTTGGACCATACTGACTTCTTCTTCTATTTTCTTACGAAGTCTACCCATTATGATTTTTAACAGAATTTTACTGGCATGACTAATCAGGGCAACAGTTCTGTAGTTTATACATAATTATTAGGTACGTACCAGATACATTCTGTTAAAACATACACTAGACATCCTCTAACTCTAATAAGACATACACTAGACATCTTCTAATAAGAAATATACTAGACATCTTCTAATAAGACATACACTAGACATCTTCTAATAAGACACACACTAGACGTCTTCCAACTAGACATACACTAGACATCTTCTAATAAGACACACACTAGACATCTTCTAATAAGACATACACTAGACATCTTCTAATAAGACACACACTAGACGTCTTCCAACTAGACATACACTAGACATCTTCTAATAAGACACACACTAGACATCTTCCAACTAGACATACACTAGACATCTTCTAATAAGACACACACTAGACATCTTCCAATTAGACATACACTAGATATCTTCTAATAAGACACACACTAGACATCTTCCAACTAGACATACACTAGACATCTTCTAATAAGACACACACTAGACATCTTCCAATTAGACATACACTAGATATCTTCTAATAAGACACACACTAGACATCTTCCAACTAGACATACACTAGATATCTTCCAACTAGACATACACTAGACATCTTCCAACTAGACATACACTAGACATCTTCTAATAAGACACACACTAGACATCTTCCAACTAGACATACACTAGACATCTTCTAATAAGACACACACTAGACATCTTCCAACTAGACATACACTAGACATCTTCTAATAAGACACACACTAGACATCTTCCAACTAGACATACACTAGACATCTTCCAACTAGACATACACTAGACATTCTTTACGAAGCCTTGCAGCAACACATTCTCTGACATCAGAAAATTTGTTAGCCATTACAATTTAAAGTATAATATAATCAATAACGAATCATAATAATAAATCAGAATAATGAATCAGTTCTTTATGTCTTTATATTTTCGTATTTCAGACTTAAGAAAACTGTGGGTTTTCTTTTTCTAGATTTCCGAAAAAAAAAAAGATTTCTGATATGTAGCAAAAGGATCTTGGAAGCAATGTACGGTGTGGAGTTTTATGTTCAAAAGATTTTAACAAATTTTACTTTCAGAATTTGGTCCATGAAATTTTACAGCACGAAGGGTTGTGCCAGAAATGCATTCATAAAATGATCACGTGAGCATTTCGTGTGGCGGGAAAAAAAGTCGTGTTTTATGTATTATTTCTTATCTGCCAGGTGTAGCATCATAGCGTTTTGGCTTTCCAAGTTCATCCTGGCATGTCAGAAAGTCACCGAGATTCGGTTTGTGGGTTATCAGAAGCAGAGGGCATGTTTTGGTCGCGTGGACTGAATTCTTATGCCAAAACTATGTTCTCTTTCATTTCTTGTCTGGTCGGAAGAAGACGGTCTGTGTGCTCTTTCATTTCTTGTCTGGTCGGAAGAAGACGGTCTATGTGCTCTTTCATTTCTTGTCTGGTCGGAAGTAGACGGTCTATGTGCTCTTTCATTTCTTGTCTGGTCGGAAGAAGACGGTCTATGTACTCTTTCATTTCTTGTCTGGTCGGAAGTAGACGGTCTATGTTCTCTTTCATTTCTTGTCTGGTCGGAAGAAGACGGTCTATGTGCCTTTCATTTCTTGTCTGGTAGGAAGAAGACGATCTATGTGCTCTTTCATTTCTTGTCTGGTAGGAAGAGGATGGTCTATGTGCTCTTTCATTTCTTGTCTGGTAGGAAGAAGACGGTCTATGTGCTCTTTCATTTCTTGTCTGGTAGGAAGAAGACGGTCTATGTGCTCTTTCATTTCTTGTCTGGTAGGAAGAAGATGGTCTATGTGCTCTTTCATTTCTTGTCTGGTCGGAAGAAGACGGTCTATGTGCTCTTTCATTTCTTGTCTGGTAGGAAGAAGATGGTCTATGTGCTCTTTCATTTCTTGTCTGGTAGGAAGAAGACGGTCTATGTGATCTGCAGACAGACCAGGCAGGAATCTCGTCCACTGACAGGCACTTAGGAAAAATATTTTCAGGGCCAAAAAAATTGCTACTTATTTCTTCATATTTAGTTTTTTGTTTCTTTTTTTAACATCTTCGTTTTATCTTTGAATATAAGATAATTTAACTCATTAAATAGAAGATTTTTTAAAACTCACCAAACGACCACTAAATATAATGAGTGACTTTTTTCTATAAATGAATCGAAAGTTTGACACCACATTTTTTTAAATTTTAGAGTCAAATTATGCAACATCTGAAAATTTATATTTTATCTAAGAGTTAAAGTGACGTCTTCTTAAACTATATATTTTATGCATTAGTTAAAAGTGACGTCTTCTTGAATAATATACTTTATGTATGAGTTAATATGACACCTTTTTAAACTTTATATTTTATATATGAGTTAATGTGACAATATACTAACGTATCATCATCGTGTTGCTCTTCCCCTCCAGCTACAGAAGAGATCATGTGACTGAATCTTTGTCTTGACAAAACACAAAGTCAGCAGAGAAAGAGAGAAGATCACGTGACTGAATTTTTGTCTTGACAAAACACAAAGTCAGCAGAGAGAGAGACCAGATCATGTGACTGAAGCACAAAGTCAGCAGAGAGAGAGAAGATCATGTGACTGATGCACAAAGTCAGCACAGAGAGAGACCAAATCATGTGACTGAAGCACAAAGTCAGCAGAGAGAGAGACCAGATCATGTGACTGAAGCACAAAGTCAGCAGAGAAAGACCAGATCACATGACTGAAGCACAAAGTCAGCAGAGAGAGACCAGATCACGTGACTGAAGCACAAAGTCAGCAGAGAGAGACCAGATCACGTGACTGAAGCTCAAAGTCAGCAGAGAGAGACCAGATCACGTGACTGAAGCACAAAGTCAGCAGAGAGAGACCATATCACGTGACTGAAGCACAAAGTCAGCAGAGATCCACATCCACAACTCGGGAGAGGAAAGTTGTTTGATCCTGTAACTAGACCAGTCTTGTGGATATCGCTGTAGGATCTTGGTTTACCAGAGACTTAGGGTCTTAGCCATGATGGGCCACCGGGTGATACCGACAGTGTTAGTTCTTGGTTTAGTAGAGGCTTAGGGGTCTTAGTTATGATGGGCCACCGGGTGATACCGACAGTGTTAGTTCTTGGTTTAGTAGAGGCTTAGGGGTCTTAGTTATGATGGGCCACCGGGTGATACCGACAGTGTTAGTTCTTGGTTTAGTAGAGGTTTAGGGGTCTTAGTTATGATGGGCCACCGGGTCATGATCGACGTTAATGGATGATCCTCTGGAACAGCCTCGTCCGGTAAGGCAGCTCACGAGCCACAGGTGAGGCCAGATCGTCATCAAGCTACTGGTGGCAAAACTAACAAGTTCAAAATAGCAACATGGAGTGTTAGAACTATATTCCAGGCTGGAACATTAGAAAATATAAAGAGGGAAATGGAAAGGATGAAGAGTAACATACTAGGAACGAGTGAATTAGATGGACAGGTGCAGGGAAGATAAACTCTGATAAATATACAATAATATATTCAGGAAGTGAGAAACGTGAACGAGAAGTAGGAATAATATTTGACGAACAAAGAGCAAGGACAATTGTAGGATATTTGAACATTTCGGACGAGTCCTGTTAGCCAAACTCAAAGGACGACCAATAAACATAAATATTATACAAGTGTATACTCCAACATCTGAAAGTTCTGAAGAAGATGTACAGCTATTTTATAATGACACAGAGACAGCCCTGAAGCACACAAAGTCACATGAAGTTACTATAGCCATGGGAGATTTTAATGCCAAAGTTGGTAAAGGAAGAACTTCAGACATCGTTGGCGACCATGAACTGGGGGAGAGGAATGGCAGAGGTAGTAAATTATTTGAATGGGCAAGAATACACAGCATGGTTGTAGGAAACACCTGGTTTAAACAACATCCCCGAAGACTGGCAACGTGGTGCAGCCCAGAGAAAAAGACCTTTAACCAGACAGACTACGTATTAATCAACAAACGATTCCGCAATGCATTACTGACAACAAAAACCATGCCATGAGCTGACTGCAATAGTGACCACGACCCACTCTGTGGAAAAATTAGAATAAAACTAAAGAAAGCATGCAGAAAAGTGAGAAACATCAAACTGAATACAGAACTTCTTAAAAATGACCAAAAACTGGGAGAACAATATTTGTTAGTAGATACAGCGCAACAGCAAAGATAAATAGTATGGATGAACAATGGGCAATGTTAAGAGATTCTATCCACCAAACTGTTGAGGAGATAATATCACCGGAAAAGAAGGCCCTAAAAATAAATGGATGACAGATGACATCTTGGAACTGATGGACAAGAGGAGGAGGAGTAAAAATAACCAAGAAAAATATAGCAAGATAAATAAAGAAATAAGACGCAAATGCAGAGAAACAAAGGAAATGTGGTTAAATGAACAGTGCAGACAGATAGAGGACTCTCATAATAAAGACAGCAAAAACACGCACAAACGAATTAGTGAACTCACAGACAGGAAGACAAAATACACCACAGGCTACCTGAAATCAAAAGAAGGTAAAATGTTAATGGGAAAATAAGACATCGTAGACAGGTGGACAGAGTATATCGGTGAGCTATATGGAGGAGAAAGACCGGAATTAACACCAAATACTGAAAACTGTGATGGATCATTAATACTTGAAGATGAAATCATAGATGCCATCAAACACTTGAAGAAAGGAAAAGCGACTGGGCCTGATAATATAACAATAGAAGAAATATAGGCACTAGAAGAGACAGGAATAAAAATAATAACCAAGTTACTGAATGACATTTACAACAGTGGTTATATGCCCAGTGACCTGCTTAAATCCACGTTTATAGCACTACCAAAGAAACCAGGTGCAAAGGAATGTGATGACCACCGGACTATCAGCCTCTCATATCACATAACAAAGCTACTTCTGAGAATCATTATGAGAAGAACAAGGAAAAAAGATAAAAATAGAAATAGCAGATGAACAGCTCGGATTTGTTGACGGAAAGGGAACACACAATGCCATTTATGCTTTACGAACACTAACAGAAAGAGCTTTAGAAGTACAGAAAGATCTCTACTTATGCTTCATTAATTACACCAAGGCATTCGACAAGGGGAAACATAATGAAACTATTAAAATGCTTGAAGACATCAATATAGATGGCAAAGACCTAAGGATTGTAAAACATCTAAGGTGGCAGCAAGAAGCAGCAATTCGAGTTGAAAATAGAACTGGAAAATATCAACTTATAAGACAAGGGGTGCGACAAGGATGTGTACTATCTCCAGACCTATTTTCTCTGTACTGTGAGAATATTCTAAAAACGATCATCACAGAAACAGGTATAAAATTGGCAGATACAATATTAACAACCTTCGGCATGCTGACGATACAGTACTGATAGCTGAGAACCAACAATACCTGCAAAATCTCCTGGATAAAGTGGCCAAAGAAAGTGAACAGAAAGGCCTTACTTTGAACATCAAAAAGACAGAGACTATGGTTATATCTAAGAAAAAGAATCCACCAAAATTCAAGTGCCATTCCGCGTGGCGTAGGCGATCATTTCTCTCCACAATTCCCTGTCCGTAGAGTTGATTATGAGATCTGCCAGTGACTTTCTTCCTAGCCACACTGACAGCCCATCTAGTAACTTCTCTCTCTGTCTTCCTCTGTCTCTTCTTCCCTCAGTTTTTCCAGTTGCCACAGTGAGTTCCAATGTTCCTCTCTCAGGAAATATCCTATGAATCTCGCTTGTCTGCCTCTCATCTTTGCTATAGTTTGTCTTTTAATTCCAGCCTCTCTTAAGACTTCTTCACTGGTTTTCTTGACTGTCCATGGTACCTTCAACATCCTTCTTATGAACTTATGAACCATATTTCCATGGCCTCCATTTCTCGCTTCACTCTCTTATTCATAGACCATGCTTCACATCCATAAAACAAAACTGGCTCGATGTAACATTTAAGTACTCGGAATCTTGTTTCCATTGATATGTATCTGTTGCGCAAGATGCAGTACAAAATTAAACGGAACTATTCTAAAGCAGGTGCAGAAATTTAAATACCTTGGAATAATAATAACTTCAGATAAGAAATGCAGAACAGAAATTAGGAACATAATAGACCAGGCAAAGACTGCATTTAAGAGAATGAGAAACATATTATGCAACACATCCTTATCAACGAATGTTAGAAAACGAGTCCTAAAATGCTATATTGAACCTATCTTGTTATATGGAAGTGAATTATGGACAATAGGCAGGTCTGCACAAAAATCAATGGAAGCAGCAGAAATGTGGCTTATTAGAAGAAATTTGCCAATTCCCTGGACAGCAAAAATAACTAATGAAGAATGTGTGAGAAGAGATGGAGAGACAAAAAAATCTTCCCCCCCCCCAAAAAAAAAGAGAGAGACAATGTACTTTCATAGGACATGCAGTGAGAAGAGGGGGCATTGAAAATATTATAACAACAGGAAAAATAGAAGGACAAAGATCAAGAGGAAGACCAAGAGAAATGATACTGGACAGTCTGACGGGATGGTGTAAGAGGAGATTACCAACTGAGCCGATGGCCTGCATGAAGAATCGTGTACTCTGGCGAAACATAATCACCAACACCAGTCGGCACGGCACCTGATGATGACCGGGTGATACCAACAGTGTTAGTTCTTGGTTTAGCAGAGACTTAGGGATCTTAGTTATAATGGGCCACCTTGTGATACCAACAGTGTTAGTTCTTCGAGTGGTTCTGACATTGTTAGTTTCACCAGTGTTAATTCATCGAGGAGTTGTGTGTTAATGCATTCAGGAGTTGTGTGTTAATGCATTGAGGAGTTGTGTGTTAATGCATTCAGGAGTTGTGTGTTAATGCATTGAGGAGTTGTGTGTTAATGCATTGAGGAGTTGTGTGTTAAATCATTGAGGAGTTGTGCGTTAATGCACTAAGGAATTGTGTGTTGATTCATCGAGGAGTTGTGTGTTAATGCATTGAGGAGCTGTGTGTTAAATCTTTGAGGAGTTGAGTGTTAATGCATTGAGGAGTTGTGTGTTAATGCATTGAAGAGTTGAGTGTTAATGCATTGAGGAGTTGTGTGTTAATTCATCCAGGAGTTGTGTGTTAGCGTACTTTACTAGTTCCCCTAGTAGTTCCGACATTGTTAGTTCTCTGTGTGACAATATAACAATCTCTTCAAAAACATTGATTACTATGGCAACAACATTGCATTTTTTTATGGTAAAAAGTGAAGACTTATTCTTAAATTTTCATATGTTTTATCTACAGCAAACACCACCTGTTTTATCTATAGCAAACACGTCCTATTTTATCTACAACAAACACGACCTGTTTTATCTACACCAAACACGACCTATTTTCTTTACAGCAAAAACGACCTGTTTTATCTACAACCAACACGACCTATTTTATCTACACCAAACACGATCTATTTTATCTACACCAAACACGACCTATTTTATCTACACCAAACACGACCTATTTTATCTACAGTAAACACGACCTATTTTATCTACACCAAACACGACCTATTTTATCTACAGTAAACACGACCTATTTTATCTACAGTAAACACGACCTATTTTATCTACACCAAACACGACCTATTTTATCAACACCAAACACGACCTATTTTATCTACAGTAAACACGACCTATTTTATCTACAGTAAACACGACCTATTTTATCTACACCAAACACGACCTATTTTATCTACACCAGACACGACCTATTTTATCTACAGTAAACACGGCCTGTTTTGTCTACACCAAACACGACCTTTTTATCTATACCAAACACGACCTATTTTATCTACAGTAAACACGACCTATTTTATCTACACCAAACACGACCTATTTTATCTACACCAAACACGACCTATTTTATCTACACCAAACACGACCTATTTTATCTACAGTAAACACGACCTGTTTTGTCTACACCAAACACAACGTATTTTTTCTACAGCAAACAGGACCTGTTTTGCCTACAGAAAAACGGCCTATTTTCTCTACAGCAAATATGGCATGTTTTATCTACAGGAAACATGACCTGTTTTATCTACAGCAAGCACGATTGGTTTTATCTACAGCAAACACGACCTGTTTTATCTACAGCAAACTTGAACAGAACTGTAATATAGTTTTAGCGCTTCTCAAATTTTGAAAGGTCTTTTGAGTGGTCAGTTCTCTGTCCACTATTGCGTAACCAGTCGATTTAGTTGGAGCATAGTATCTGATTGTCTGTAGTCCTGTTGAAATGCTTGTCTCTCTCACGTTCACGTCCGTTGTCTGCGTATTTTAAAGACGTACATTTTACCCTGCACAAAACTCAGTTTTTATTTAAAAAAAAAAGAAAACGAACACCGTGTTAGACCAGAAAGAAGTGAGAAATAAAATTGTGACCTGACACAAGTAACGCCACCACAATTTGAGAACTGCTGATTTATCCGAGCCAAACATCAGGGGAGATAATCATGCGTCTATGACAACGATTGTTGCCTGTTTGGTAACTTCCCTGTACATGAGTGATTACTAAGATCTGTTGAGCAGTACATAATGTCATGTCCTTCTTGAAGGTCATGTCATAGGCAAACATATACCATTTTTTCTTGTCTCTTGCCAGTTTCGTTTGCTCCGTGACAGCATCAAAATCTTTCCTCCTCAAAATGGCCGGCCTTTCAAAGGCTCCATATGTACTAAACTCACAGAGAGATCGCGTAATCATGTTTTTCACACATCCCTTACCTGTTATCCTCTCTTACCTACTTACCTGTTACTGGTCTTACCCTTTACATTTCTTACCTGTTACATCTCTTACCTGTTATACTTTTTATCTGTTGCACCTCTTATCTGTTACACTATTTATCTATTACACTTGTTATGTTATACCACGTACATGTTACGCTTCTTACCTGCTACCTGTTAAACTTCTTATACATGTCACACTTCTTACTTGTTACCTGCTTCACCTCTTACATGCAACACTTCTTAACTGTTTCAGCTCTTACATGTAACACTTCTTAACTGTTTCAGCTCTTACATGTAACACTTCTTACCTGTTACACCTTTCACATGTTATACCTATGGCATGTTGAACGTCTCACATGTTACACTTCTTACCTGTTACACCTCTTAAATATTACACTTCTTACATGTAACACTTCTTACATGTTACACTTTCACATGTTACAGTTCTTACATGTCATTTCTTACATGTTACATCTCTCACACGTTACACTTTTTATATGTTACATCTCTCACACGTTACACTTTTTATATGTTACATCTCTCACACGTTACACTTCTTACACATTACACTTCTTACATGTTACACTCTCACATGTTACACTTCTTACATGTTACACTCTCACATGTTACACTTCTTACACATTACATTTCTTACATGTTACACTCTCACATGTTACACTTCTTACACATTACACTTCTTACATGTTACACTCTCACACGTTACACTTCTTACACATTACATTTCTTACATGTTACACTCTCACATGTTACACTTCTTACATGTTACACTTCTTACATGTTACACTTCTTACATGTTACATTTCTTACATGTTACACTCTCACATGTTACACTTCTTACATGTTACACTCTCACATGTTACACTTCTTACATGTTACACTTCTCACACGTTACACTTCTTACATGTTACATTTCTTACATGTTACACTCTCACATGTTACACTTCTTACATGTTACACTCTCACATGTTACACTCTCACATGTTCACTTCTTACATGTTACACTTCTTACATGTTACACTTCTTACATGTTACATTTCTTACATGTTACACTCTCACATGTTACACTTCTTACATGTTACACTCTCACATGTTACACTTCTTACATGTTACACTTCTCACACGTTACACTTCTTACATGTTACATTTCTTACATGTTACACTCTCACATGTTACACTTCTTACATGTTACACTCTCACATGTTACACTCTCACATGTTACACTTCTTACATGTTACAATTCTTACATGTTACATCTCTTACATGTTATACTTCCTACATGTTACAAGTGAGGGCATCTATGAGAACGAGGTATGTCACTTGAGAATAGCACTTTTTTACATAATAATAATAATCATAATAAAAATATTAATAATCTGAGAAAAGTGATGAAATAGATATGCACAGATTTTAATAAAGATGATGTGTCAATACTTGATTACGAGGGTCATACCAAAAATCGTGAGCAAAGATTTGTAAAAAATGAGAATTTATAGAGAAAACATAAATGTACCACTTTAATATGCATCCTTTGCACTTCATGTAGAGGTCGCATGACGTCACTATCATGTGTCACGTGACCATGCGGAGCATAAACAAAATGGCGGGTGCTGAAGTTTCGATTCGTCAACGTGCTGTTATTGTGGGCTGCTGAAATTCACCAAAGACTTCAACTTGCTTATGGAGATGCGTGTATGGGTGCTAGCAGTGGTAGGAAGTGGGTGAAACATTTCAAAGCTGGAAACACGAGCATCCAAGATATGCCTCGCCCTCGAACTGCCTCGAACGCAATGTGGAAAGGGTTGACGACATCATTAAACAAGACACACATGTCACAGTTTCTGAAATCGCTGTAAATCTTGGAATAGGACACAACGCAGTGCAGGAAATGACTGAAACCCCAGGCTGTAGAAAAGTCTGTGCCCGCTGGGTCCCACAGGAGAGAATGTACAGAAAGCTGCGTCTGTGCCGTCGGTCAGCTGGAACAGAATTCTACCGGGAGGGTATTTTCAAACTTGTAGAGCGATGGGGAAAATGTGTGCAGAGATATGGAGATTATGTTGAAAAGTGAAGAAAAGGATGCAGTTTAAGGTGATACATTTATGTTTTCTCTATAAATTATGATTTTAAAAAATTGCTCACGACTTTCGATATGACCTTCGTATTTTGGACACATTAAACGTTATGACAATCTAGAGAAGACCGTCTTGGAAGGGTACATAATGGGGAAAAGAAAGAGAGGAAGACCAAGGCGAAGATGGCTGCAAGACATCGTTGATGATCTGCGAATGAACGCATCAGCAGCAGGCCGTCTTCCTTAGAACCGAGAGGCCTACAGGAGTGCTGTTAGAGAGGCAAGGTTCCGCAAGGGACAGGCAGCTGACTCGCTGATACTTCAGTGTTGCTACTTCATTGTTTAATCAAACATTAGTGAGTCCGTGATTAGCACTCTCTTTCAGCATTCAAAACTTGTGGTGACAGCTATCAGATCTCACACCTCGTGGAGACAGCTATCAGACCTCATACCTCGTAGAGACAGCTATCAGATCTCACACGTTACACTTCTTACATGTTACATTTCTTACATGTTACACTCTCACATGTTACACTTCTTACATGTTACACTCTCACATGTTACACTCTCACATGTTACACTTCTTACATGTTACAATTCTTACATGTTACATCTCTTACATGTTATACTTCCTACATGTTACAAGTGAGGGCATCTATGAGAACGAGGTATGTCACTTGAGAATAGCACTTTTTTACATAATAATAATAATCATAATAAAAATATTAATAATCTGAGAAAAGTGATGAAATAGATATGCACAGATTTTAATAAAGATGATGTGTCAATACTTGATTACGAGGGTCATACCAAAAGTCGTGAGCAAAGATTTGTAAAAAATGAGAATTTATAGAGAAAACATAAATGTACCACTTTAATATGCATCCTTTGCACTTCATGTAGAGGTCGCATGACGTCACTATCATGTGTCACGTGACCATGCGGAGCATAAACAAAATGGCGGGTGCTGAAGTTTCGATTCGTCAACGTGCTGTTATTGTGGGCTGCTGAAATTCACCAAAGACTTCAACTTGCTTACGGAGATGCGTGTATGGGTGCTAGCAGTGGTAGGAAGTGGGTGAAACATTTCAAAGCTGGAAACACGAGCATCCAAGATATGCCTCGCCCTCGAACTGCCTCGAACGCAATGTGGAAAGGGTTGACGACATCATTAAACAAGACACACATGTCACAGTTTCTGAAATCGCTGTAAATCTTGGAATAGGACACAACGCAGTGCAGGAAATGACTGAAACCCCAGGCTGTAGAAAAGTCTGTGCCCGCTGGGTCCCACAGGAGAGAATGTACAGAAAGCTGCGTCTGTGCCGTCGGTCAGCTGGAACAGAATTCTACCGGGAGGGTATTTTCAAACTTGTAGAGCGATGGGGAAAATGTGTGCAGAGATATGGAGATTATGTTGAAAAGTGAAGAAAAGGATGCAGTTTAAGGTGATACATTTATGTTTTCTCTATAAATTATGATTTTAAAAAATTGCTCACGACTTTCGATATGACCTTCGTATTTTGGACACATTAAACGTTATGACAATCTAGAGAAGACCGTCTTGGAAGGGTACATAATGGGGAAAAGAAAGAGAGGAAGACCAAGGCGAAGATGGCTGCAAGACATCGTTGATGATCTGCGAATGAACGCATCAGCAGCAGGCCGTCTTCCTTAGAACCGAGAGGCCTACAGGAGTGCTGTTAGAGAGGCAAGGTTCCGCAAGGGACAGGCAACTGACTCGCTGATACTTCAGTGTTGCTACTTCATTGTTTAATCAAACATTAGTGAGTCCGTGATTAGCACTCTCTTTCAGCATTCAAAACTTGTGGTGACAGCTATCAGATCTCACACCTCGTGGAGACAGCTATCAGACCTCATACCTCGTAGAGACAGCTATCAGATCTCACACCTCGTGGAGACAGCTATCAGACCTCATACCTCGTAGAGACAGTGGAGACAGCTATCAGACCTCATACCTCGTAGAGACAGCTATCAGCCCTCATACCTCGTAGAGACAGCTATCAGATCTCACATCTCGTGGAGACAGCTATCAGATCTCACATCTCGTGGAGACAGCTATCAGATCTCACACCTCGTAGAGACAGCTATCAGATCTCACATCTCGTGGAGACAGCTATCAGATCTCACACCACGTAGAGACAGCTATCAGCCCTCACATCTCGTAGAGACAGCTATCAGCCCTCACATCTCGTAGAGACAGCTATCAGATCTCACATCTCGTAGAGACAGCTATTAGCCCTCATACCTCGTAGAGACAGCTATCAGCCCTCACATCTCGTAGAGACAGCTATTAGCCCTCACACCTCGTAGAGACAGCTATTAGCCCTCACATCTCGTAGAGACAGCTATTAGCCCTCATACCTAGTAGAGACAGCTATCAGCCCTCACATCTCGTAGAGACAGCTATTAGCCCTCACATCTCGTAGAGACAGCTATTAGCCCTCATACCTAGTAGAGACAGCTATCAGCCCTCACATCTCGTAGAGACAGCTATCAGCCCTCACACCTCGTAGAGACAGCTATTAGCCCTCATACCTAGTAGAGACAGCTATTAGCCCTCACACCTCGTAGAGACAGCTATTAGCCCTCACACCTCATAGAGACAGCTATTAGCCCTCATACCTCGTAGAGACAGCTATTAGCCCTCATACCTAGTAGAGACAGCTATTAGCCCTCACACCTCGTAGAGACAGCTATTAGCCCTCACACCTAGTAGAGACAGCTATTAGCCCTCACACCTCGTAGAGACAGCTATCAGCCCTCATACCTAGTAGATACAGCTATTAGCCCTCATACCTAGTAGAGACAGCTATTAGACCTCATACCTAGTAGAAACAGCTATTAGACCTCATACCTAGTAGAGACAGCTATTAGACCTCATACCTAGTAGAGACAGCTATTAGACATCATACCTAGTAGAGACAGCTATTAGCCCTCATACCTCGTAGAGACAGCTATTAGCCCTCATACCTCGTAGAGACAGCTATTAGCCCTCACATCTCGTAGAGACAGCTATCAGCCCTCAGACAGCTATTAGCCCTCATACCTCGTAGAGACAGCTATTAGACCTCATACCTAGTAGAGACAGCTATTAGCCCTCATACCTAGTAGAGACAGCTATTAGCCCTCATACCTCGTAGAGACAGCTATTAGCCCTCATACCTAGTAGAGACAGCTATTAGCCCTCATACCTGGTAGAGACAGCTATCAGCCCTCACA
This sequence comes from Achatina immaculata, assembly GCA_009760885.1. Lineage (NCBI taxonomy): Eukaryota > Metazoa > Mollusca > Gastropoda > Stylommatophora > Achatinidae > Lissachatina > Lissachatina immaculata. The sequence goes on from CM019694.1 coordinate 8,292,536, forward strand.
TCTCGTAGAGACAGCTATTAGCCCTCATACCTCGTAGAGACAGCTATTAGCCCTCATACCTCGTAGAGACAGCTATTAGCCCTCATACCTAGTAGAGACAGCTATCAGCCCTCATACCTCGTAGAGACAGCTATTAGCCCTCATACCTCGTAGAGACAGCTATTAGCCCTCATACCTCGTAGAGACAGCTATTAGCCCTCATACCTCGTAGAGACAGCTATTAGCCCTCATACCTAGTAGAGACAGCTATCAGCCCTCATACCTCGTAGAGACAGCTATTAGCCCTCATACCTAGTAGAGACAGCTATCAGCCCTCACATCTCGTAGAGACAGCTATTAGACCTCATACCTAGTAGAGACAGCTATTAGCCCTCATACCTCGTAGAGACAGCTATTAGCCCTCACACCTCGTAGAGACAGCTATTAGCCCTCACACCTCGTAGAGACAGCTATTAGCCCTCATACCTAGTAGAGACAGCTATCAGCCCTCACATCTCGTAGAGACAGCTATTAGCCCTCACACCTCGTAGAGACAGCTATTAGCCCTCATACCTAGTGGAGACAGCTATCAGATCTCACATCTCGTAGAGACAGCTATCAGCCCTCATACCTAGTAGAGACAGCTATCAGCCCTCACATCTCGTAGAGACAGCTATCAGACCTCATACCTAGTAGAAACAGCTATCAGCCCTCACACCTCGTAGAGACAGCTATCAGATCTCACACCTCGTAGAGACAGCTATCAGAACTCATACCTCGTAGAGACAGCTATCAGCCCTCACACCTCGTAGAGACAGCTATCAGCCCTCACATCTCGTAGAGACAGCTATCAGCCCTCATACCTAGTAGAGACAGCTATTAGCCCTCACACCTCGTAGAGACAGCTATCAGCCCTCACATCTCGTAGAGACAGCTATTAGCCCTCACACCTCGTAGAGACAGCTATTAGCCCTCACACCTCGTAGAGACAGCTATCAGCCCTCACATCTCGTAGAGACAGCTATCAGCCCTCACACCTCGTAGAGACAGCTATTAGCCCTCACACCTCGTAGAGACAGCTATCAGCCCTCACATCTCGTAGAGACAGCTATCAGCCCTCATACCTAGTAGAGACAGCTATCAGCCCTCACACCTCGTAGAGACAGCTATCAGCCCTCATACCTAGTAGAGACAGCTATCAGCCCTCACATCTCGTAGAGACATCTATCAGATCTCACACTTCGTAGAGACAGCTATCAGCCCTCATACCTAGTAGAGACAGCTATCAGCCCTCACATCTCGTAGAGACAGCTATCAGCCCTCACACCTCGTAGAGACAGCTATCAGCCCTCATACCTAGTAGAGACAGCTATTAGCCCTCATACCTAGTAGAGACAGCTATTAGACCTCATACCTAGTAGAGACAGCTATTAGACCTCATACCTAGTAGAGACAGCTATTAGACATCATACCTAGTAGAGACAGCTATTAGCCCTCATACCTAGTAGAGACAGCTATCAGCCCTCACATCTCGTAGAGACAGCTATTAGCCCTCATACCTAGTAGAGACAGCTATTAGCCCTCATACCTAGTAGAGACAGCTATTAGACCTCATACCTAGTAGAGACAGCTATTAGACCTCATACCTAGTAGAGACAGCTATTAGCCCTCATAACTAGTAGAGACAGCTATTAGCCCTCATACCTAGTAGAGACAGCTATTAGCCCTCATACCTCGTAGAGACAGCTATTAGACCTCATACCTAGTAGAGACAGCTATTAGCCCTCATACCTAGTAGAGACAGCTATTAGCCCTCATACCTCGTAGAGACAGCTATTAGCCCTCATACCTAGTAGAGACAGCTATTAGCCCTCATACCTCGTAGAGACAGCTATTAGACCTCATACCTAGTAGAGACAGCTATCAGCCCTCACACCTCGTAGAGACAGCTATCAGCCCTCACACCTCGTAGAGACAGCTATTAGCCCTCATACCTAGTAGAGACAGCTATTAGCCCTCATACCTAGTAGAGACAGCTATCAGAAACTTCACATCTCGTGGTAACAGATCTCAACCCTGAGATCTCGTCGTAACAGATCTCAACCCTAACACACTGTGGTAATAGATCTCAACCCTAACACACCGTGGTAAAAATTCTCAACCCTGAGATCTCGTCGTAACAGATCTCAACCCTAAGAAACCGTGGTAACAGATCTCAACCCTAACACTTCGGAGTGACTAGTCTCTGCCGGTGACCATAGTACCTCAACCACAAACCACAGCTCAAGATACCAAGAAAACACTGTAAGAACATGAAACCCCAAGAAAACACCGTAAGAACAGGAAACACCAAGAAGACACTGTAAGAACAGGAAACACCAAGAAAACACTGTAAGAACAGGAAACACCAAGAAAACACTGTAAGAACAGGAAACACCAAGAAAACACTGTAAGAACAGGAAACACCAAGAAAACACTGTAAGAACAGGAAACACCAAGAAAACATTCCAAAAAAAAACAGGAAGCACTTTACAGGAGAACATAGAACATTTTTAACAACTTCACAATTCAGGTCTCTAGATTGCTTTGCCAGGTCTTCTCTGTATGTGTGTGTATCTGAGTGTGACAGTTACATGTGCATATGTGGGTGTGTTTGTGTGTGTGTGTGGGTAGGTGTTTGTTTCCTGTTTATATAAATCATGTTTCATTCATTCGTTCATTTATTCATAATTCACTCATTCAATCATATCATCATCATCATCATCATCATCATCATTCTGTCTGCTCTTACTGAGGTTTACCCCGTGTAAAACACATCAAAGGTGACAGTGATGAGACGCTAACCACGTGACCTGCCTGCTCACCACGTGACCTGCCTGCTGTCCCAGTTGTTCAAGTTTCGCTGGTTAAATGAGAGAGAAAATATGAGTCATTGTTCCTGAAACAAGCTAACATGAACAAATGTGGAGAATGTATGACTCAACGACGCGCTTGCTCACGTGATCAGCAGACATCTCCTCCTTCTCCTGGGTGTTTCTTGTGGACCCGTTTCTCTGATCCACAGCCCTCATACCTAGTAGAGACAGCTATCAGCCCTCACATCTCGTAGAGACATCTATCAGATCTCACACTTCGTAGAGACAGCTATCAGCCCTCATACCTAGTAGAGACAGCTATCAGCCCTCACATCTCGTAGAGACAGCTATCAGCCCTCACACCTCGTAGAGACAGCTATCAGCCCTCATACCTAGTAGAGACAGCTATTAGACCTCATACCTAGTAGAGACAGCTATTAGACCTCATACCTAGTAGAGACAGCTATTAGACCTCATACCTAGTAGAGACAGCTATTAGACATCATACCTAGTAGAGACAGCTATTAGCCCTCATACCTAGTAGAGACAGCTATCAGCCCTCACATCTCGTAGAGACAGCTATTAGCCCTCATACCTAGTAGAGACAGCTATTAGCCCTCATACCTAGTAGACAGCTATTAGACCTCATACCTAGTAGAGACAGCTATTAGACCTCATACCTAGTAGAGACAGCTATTAGCCCTCATAACTAGTAGAGACAGCTATTAGCCCTCATACCTAGTAGAGACAGCTATTAGCCCTCATACCTCGTAGAGACAGCTATTAGACCTCATACCTAGTAGAGACAGCTATTAGCCCTCATACCTAGTAGAGACAGCTATTAGCCCTCATACCTCGTAGAGACAGCTATTAGCCCTCATACCTAGTAGAGACAGCTATTAGCCCTCATACCTCGTAGAGACAGCTATTAGACCTCATACCTAGTAGAGACAGCTATCAGCCCTCACACCTCGTAGAGACAGCTATCAGCCCTCACACCTCGTAGAGACAGCTATTAGCCCTCATACCTAGTAGAGACAGCTATTAGCCCTCATACCTAGTAGAGACAGCTATCAGAAACTTCACATCTCGTGGTAACAGATCTCAACCCTGAGATCTCGTCGTAACAGATCTCAACCCTAACACACTGTGGTAATAGATCTCAACCCTAACACACCGTGGTAAAAATTCTCAACCCTGAGATCTCGTCGTAACAGATCTCAACCCTAAGAAACCGTGGTAACAGATCTCAACCCTAACACTTCGGAGTGACTAGTCTCTGCCGGTGACCATAGTACCTCAACCACAAACCACAGCTCAAGATACCAAGAAAACACTGTAAGAACATGAAACCCCAAGAAAACACCGTAAGAACAGGAAACACCAAGAAGACACTGTAAGAACAGGAAACACCAAGAAAACACTGTAAGAACAGGAAACACCAAGAAAACACTGTAAGAACAGGAAACACCAAGAAAACACTGTAAGAACAGGAAACACCAAGAAAACACTGTAAGAACAGGAAACACCAAGAAAACATTCCAAAAAAAAACAGGAAGCACTTTACAGGAGAACATAGAACATTTTTAACAACTTCACAATTCAGGTCTCTAGATTGCTTTGCCAGGTCTTCTCTGTATGTGTGTGTATCTGAGTGTGACAGTTACATGTGCATATGTGGGTGTGTTTGTGTGTGTGTGTGGGTAGGTGTTTGTTTCCTGTTTATATAAATCATGTTTCATTCATTCGTTCATTTATTCATAATTCACTCATTCAATCATATCATCATCATCATCATCATCATCATCATTCTGTCTGCTCTTACTGAGGTTTACCCCGTGTAAAACACATCAAAGGTGACAGTGATGAGACGCTAACCACGTGACCTGCCTGCTCACCACGTGACCTGCCTGCTGTCCCAGTTGTTCAAGTTTCGCTGGTTAAATGAGAGAGAAAAGATATGAGTCATTGTTCCTGAAACAAGCTAACATGAACAAATGTGGAGAAATGTATGACTCAACGACGCGCTTGCTCACGTGATCAGCAGACATCTCCTTCCTTCTCCTGGGTGTTTCTTGTGGACCCGTTTTCTCTGATCCACAGCCTTGGGCCATGGAAACATTTCAGTGACCACTGTAATCTGTGCCTGAGAGCAGCAGAAACAGTTGGTGACATTCCATAACAAACACCATCTGTCAAGGCACATGACCCTGTCATCAAACGCCCCCATGAAAGCCTAAATTAATGGAATTGAACCAATGTAAGGACAAAAGCTCCCATATAAGCCTAAATTAATTAAACTGAATCAATATAAGGACAAACGCCCCCACCTCACTTGTTCAATGTTTAGTGTGTGGTTTCCTCAGACTTGTTCAATGTTTAGTGTGTGGTTTCCTCAGACTTGTTCAATGTTTAGTGTGTGGTTTCCTCAGACCTGGTCAATGTTTAGTGTGTGGTTTCCTCAGACCTGGTCAATGTTTAGTGTGTGGTTTCCTCAGACTTGTTCAATGTTTAGTGTGTGGTTTCCTCAGACCTGGTCAATGTTTAGTGTGTGGTTTCCTCAGACCTGGTCAATGTTTAGTGTGTGGTTTCCTCAGACCTGGTCAATGTTTAGTGTGTGGTTTCCTCAGACTTGTTCAATGTTTAGTGTGTGGTTTCCTCAGACTTGTTCAATGTTTAGTGTGTGGTTTTCTCAGACTTGTTCAATGTTTAGTGTGTGGTTTCCTCAGACCTGGTCAATGTTTAGTGTGTGGTTTCCTCAGACCTGGTCAATGTTTAGTGTGTGGTTTCCTCAGACTTGTTCAATGTTTAGTGTGTGGTTTTCTCAGACTTGTTCAATGTTTAGTGTGTGGTTTCCTCAGATCTGGTCAATGTTTAGTGTGTGGTTATCTTCAATGTTTATTGTGTGATTCCCTCATACTTGGTCAATGTTTAGCTTGATAGTTCCGTCGTCTGCACCACTTAAAGAGATCTTCTTCTTCCACCATGAAACAGTAACAGCTCCAATAATTACATATTTTACGCTGTCCCACGTGACAGTAATTAAACACTTTTACAAATGTGAAAGTATCAAACAGTTTCTCGGAGACTGTTGTACAAAGCGAAAAGAGAAATCCAGGAAAAATCAAACGTTTCCAAACTTGAACTTCAGAAACTGAAATCAGTGTCCGTTCATGAAAATTCTGTTGTCCCGTCCAAAAGTTGAAATGGCAAGATCTTGGTGACTTGTCCGCCCCTTCTGTATACGTCAAGTACAACTGGCCCAACTTTTTAAATATAAAGTTTCTCTTTGATAAGATTACAAATGGCAGAGAAGAACTAAAGTTCCTCTTTGAAAAGATTACAAATTTTCAAAGAAGAACTAAAGTTCCTCTTTGAAAAGATTACATGACAGAGAAGAACTAAACCACACACACACATAAAAAGTAGAGTGGGCAGAACTAGGACTGAAGGGCCTCGGGGGTCAGCCTTAGTTTTGTGAACAAAAAGTTCAGAGTTTTTTTTCCTTTTTTGTGTCAAGGTACACTACGCTCCATTACCATCCTGCCACCAAGCCACACTACGCTCCATTACCATCCTGCCACCAAGCCACACTACGCTCCATTACCATCCTGCCACTAAGCCACACTACGCGCCATTACCGTCCTGCCACTAAGCCACACTACGCGCCATTACCATCCTGCCACCAAGCCACACTACGCGCCATTACCGTCCTGCCACTAAGCCACACTACGCGCCATTACCATCCTGCCACCAAGCCACACTACGCGCCATTACCATCCTGCCACCAAGCCACACTACTCGCCATTACCATCCTGCCACCAAGCCACACTACTCGCCATTACCGTCCTGCCACCAAGCCACACTACGCGCCATTACCATCCTGCCACCAAGCCACACTACGCGCCATTACCATCCTGCCACCAAGCCACACTACTCGCCATTACCGTCCTGCCACCAAGCACACTACTCGCCATTACCGTCCTGCCACCAAGCCACACTACGCGCCATTACCATCCTGCCACCAAGCCACACTACTCGCCATTACCGTCCTGCCACCAAGCCACACTACGCGCCATTACCGTCCTGCCACCAAGCCACACTACGCGCCATTACCATCCTGCCACCAAGCCACACTACTCGCCATTACCGTCCTGCCACCAAGCCACACTACGCGCCATTACCGTCCTGCCACCAAGCCACACTATGCGCCATTACCGTCCTGCCACCAAGCCACACTACTCGCCATTACCGTCCTGCCACCAAGCCACACTACTCGCCATTACCGTCCTGCCACCAAGCCACACTACTCGCCATTACCGTCCTGCCACCAAGCCACAACTTTCATTTGCGTCTGTGGCCTGACCCGTTCAAGCCAGGCGCAGAACTCACGACATATAACCTTGCAGCACGTGTGCATGACAGCTAGTCTGTCACTTTAATTACTTCTGGGCTTTCTCTTGGCTTTCTGCACACGACACGTTTTTAAGAGCGGCCTGATCTGGCTTTGAGTGGCGCGTAAGCTTAAAATATGTTACTGTTAGTTTCACGTGAAAATATCTTCTTAGTGTCCTGTCTTCTGGCCTGACTCAGATCTGTTGTCCATTCTAACATCCGGTCACCGATATTTATCCACTTAGCTACAGTACTATCAGACAAGCTTGCTCACCTAGCTACAGTACTAACATACAAGCTTGCTCACCTAGCTACAGTACTAACATACAAGCTTGCTCACCTAGCTACAGTACTAACATACAAGCTTGCTCACCTAGCTACAGTACGAACAGACAAGCTTGCTCACCTAGCTACAGTACTAACATACAAGCTTGCTCACCTAGCTACAGTACTATCAGACAAGCTTGCTCACCTAGCTACAGTACTATCAGACAAGCTTGCTCACCTAGCTACAGTACTAAGAGACAAGCTTGCTCACCTAGCTACAGTACTAAGAGACAAGCTTGCTCACCTAGCTACAGTACTAAGAGACAAGCTTGCTCACCTAGCTACAGCACTAAGAGACAAGCTTGCTCACCTAGCTACAGTACTATCAGACAAGCTTGCTCACCTAGCTACAGTACTATCAGACAAGCTTGCTCACTTAGCTACAGTACTAAGAGACAAGCTTGCTCACCTAGCTACAGTACTATCAGACATACTTAACCCCGTAGGCATCCTTCTGTCGCTGTTGGAACCAACAGATACCAAGCTGACCCACCCTAGTCGCAAGAGAGGCCAAGCTGACCCACCCTAGTCGCAAGAGAGGCCAAGCTGACCCACCCTAGTCGCAAGAGAGGCCAAGCTGACCCACCCTAGTCGCAAGAGAGGCCAAGCTGACCCACCCTAGTCGCAAGAGAGGCCAAGCTGACCCACCCTAGTCGCAAGAGAAGCCAAGCTGACCCACCCCAGTCGCAAGAGAAGCCAAGCTGACCCACCCCAGTCGCAAGAGAAGCCAAGCTGACCTGCTTGCCAGGACAGGGGAGTTAATGAAGACATTTGTCTTCCTTGTCCTGGATGAAAATCTACTAAACAAAATCTGTCACGACAGAGACTGAAATTTTAGACAATAACTGCTAAATAAAAACAGAAAACAGAAGTAAAATACAAGAGCAACAGAAGCTGGCTGACAACACACAACAGAAGCTGGCTGACAACACACAACAGAAGCTGGCTGACAACACACAACAGAAGCTGGCTGACAACACACAACAGAAGCTGGCTGACAACACACAACAGAAGCTGGCTGACAACACACAATAGAAGCTGGCTGACAACACACAACAGCTGCTGGGAAGACATTAGATAGCCTGGCAGTTATTTTGCATGTTCCTGTCTTTCTTTCTTCTGTACCAGATTAGATGATATGTGAGCAATCCTTGGCCCGCAGGCCAGATCTGGCTTGCGGGAACGTTTTGTATGGCCCGAAGCCAGTGTAGATAGTTTCTTTAAAAATCATAATTTGCTGGAATAACTTTGATTTTATACTGAATCTCTGGAAGTACCCACAAATGGGAACAGTTATTTTCTAGACTGAAGTTCATCAAATCTAAGACAGGATCAAGTCTCATGTAGTAGAAAACAACTTGAGAGTTTTGACATTTGTCCCAGCAAATCTTGATTGTTTAGTCAAAACCTGACATTGTTCAGTCAATAAAAAAGAAATAAAATAAATAAATAAAAAATAAATTTCTCTCTCTCTACATACATATATATATATATATATATATATATATATATATATATATATGTCTTGTCTCTTTCCTCATATACCTTTCAGTGTTGAAGGAACAAATAGACATCTTGATAGGGCTCGACGATTTGCTTCATATGATGAGATATTTAATGCTGCTGTAATTTCCTCTCTCCATCTCCTGCGTGAGCGGTCTCTTCCTCTGTTACCTACAAATCTTAGTGTGAATGTTGTCTGTGATATACTGTCTGGTGGTAACTGTGTAACATGGCCAAACCATTTGACTTGCTGTTTCTGGATATAGTGTGATACTGGTGCTACTCCAACCTTTGCCCTGATGGTGTCATTTCTTATTTGGCCTCTTTTTGTCACATTTAGTATTCTCCTTAAACATCTCATTTCTGTCATGATGATTTTTCTTTTGCTCTTGGCTGTTAATGTCCATGTTTGATATTGATAACATAGAGTTATGAGGAAAATTATGTTGTACATTGCCATTTTTTCAGTTGTGATGTATTTTTTTTCAGTAAAGAAGCCATTTGTCAATGACCTGATTTGGTTTATTGCATCTGTTCTCAGTCTCAGCGTCAGTTTTCCCTGAGGATGATATTATGCTACCTGGGTATTTGAAATGTTTCTCTTGTTTCAAGGGCTGGTTGTCTAGGAAGATCATTGTTTGGATTTCTTCTTTCGCTACGTTCATGACTTCTGTCTTTTCCAGCGCTGATCTTCATGTTGTGGCTTTGATATGCCCTTGCTAAGTTATCCATGTTCTGCTGTAGGTATTTTTCTGGTGCTTGATCATCAGCTAAAAGGAGTTCGTTTATGGTCCTCCTATTGGGGATGTCTTCTGAAAGGTGCGATGTGTTTATTAGCATTCTTTCTGGGGTTGGGCTGTTGGGCAGCTCTGTCATGGAGTTTTTGCTATGCATGTTAGCTTCTTTGCAGATGTTGTCAGTGTAAGTTATGAATAGTAAGGGAGATAATACACCCAAGCCTCACTCCAGATTTTATGATGAATGGTTCAGAGTGTCCTACATTTGTTCCAACTGCACACTGACTACATTCGTATACGTTTTTGCATAGGCTGATCAGATGTATGCTAACTCCGTAATGCTGTAAGATTTCCCACAGTTTATATCTATCTACTCTATCAAATGTTTTTTCTTGATCTGCGTAAGCTATGTGAAGTATCTGGTTGTGTTCAAATGATTTTTCTGTTAGTTGTCTTAGGGAAAAGATGGCATCTGCACAGCTTCTATTTCGTATAAACCCCATCTGAGTTTCATTTAACTGCAGTTCAATCACTGGTTGCAATCTGTTCTCTAGGATCTTGCAGAACATTTTTTTCCAGTATGGCTTAGTAGTGAGATACCTCTATATTGGTTGCAGTCCCTTTTACTGCTTTTTTTCTTCCATACTGGAATAATTAGTGTTTTTTCAGTCCTGTGATGTTTCTCCAGTCCTGTGATGTTTCTCCAGTCCTGTGATGTTTCTCCAGTCATGTGGTGTTTCTCAGTCCTGTGGTGTTTCTCCAGTCCTGTGATGTTTCTCCAGTCCTGTGGTGTTTCTCCAGTCCTGTGATGTTTCTCCAGTCATGTGGTGTTTCTCCAGTCCTGTGGTGTTTCTCCAGTCCTGTGATGTTTCTCCAGTCCTGTGGTGTTTCTCCAGTTCTGTGGTGTTTCTCCAGTCCTGTGATGTTTTTCCAGTCCTGTGATGTTTCTCCAGTCCTGTGATGTTTTTCCAGTCCTGTGATGTTTCTCCAGTCCTGTGGTGTTCCTTGTGTCCCCCAGACCAAGTTATAGAGTCTGTAAAGCCAAGCTAGTCCAACCTTTTTCGCATTTTTGGTTAACTCACTGGGTATTCCATCACATCCCGGGGCCTTGTTCTTTGAAGCCTTTCTGGTGGCTTCTCTGATTTCAGCTTGTAGTATGCCTGGTTCCAGTTCTATGATGCCACCTGTGTTGTTATCATGGGTTTGGCTTGCCTGTGATGGTATATTGAGTAACTTGTCGAAGTGCTGTCTCCATCGCTGTACTACCCTCTCTGGTTCGCTTATTGGATCACCATTATCATCGTTCACAATCTCAGCTGGGTCGAAGTGCTCTGCCCTTTCTCACTGCACTGATCTTTTTATAAAAGATTGTCGTAGCTTCTTTGTGATTGTTGTTTAATACTTCACTGTATTCCTGCCATGATTTTACCTTTGCTTCTTTTATTGCCTGCTTAGAGTGTCTTCTTACTGCTCGATATTCACTGTAGTCTAGATCCTCTTTACTTCTCGTCCAGTCTTTATATGTATTTTTCTTTTCTTTTACAGCCTCTTTCACCTCATCATTCCACCATGTTGTTATGTTCATTTCTCTACCTCCTTACTGCATGTTTCCTTTGCTGCTCACAAAAAGCTGGTTTTGAACAAGACCCATTCCTCTTCCACTAATTTTGTTTCTGTTGGTAAGTTTATGACCAGTTCTCCTATTTTCTTCTCATATTCTTCTTTCACATTCTCTTCCTTGAGCTTGCTTAGTTTTATTGTTTCACTTTTCTTCTTGGGAGTTCTGTTATGGCTTTTCCTGTGTTCTCTGATGACTGCTACTACAGCTTTGTGGTCTGTGCTTGATCTCAGGTTGGGTGCTGCTCTTCCATCTATGACCGACCTTTTCTTGTTGTCCCTTGCAAGTATGAAATCATTTTGGCTTCTGCATGTTAAATCTTTCCATTTGTACCAGGTTTATAATTGGGACTCTCTGTGTTTAAAGAAGGTGTTTGTGATTAAAGGCTCATGCTGGCTGCACAGTTCTAGGAGTCTGCTACCATTTTCATTTCTAATGCACTGTTGGTCACCGAAGGCACCCAGCTGGACTGCTACATCAGTTCTACTAGTTCCCAATCTTGC